>JAHWXV010067538.1:0-19402 GCA_024586415.1 Phrixothrix hirtus | reverse complement strand
ATAATAATTTGTGAAAAATATGCATTTCATTATAAAATTTACAAAATATGCAAAAAATGCATATATATGCACTTTGCATATATTCCGCCCCCTAAATAATAGAATTGTCCAATTATACTACCTTGCGGTATGCCTATTTGGTATTTTATTTTTTCCGATTTTATCATTTCATTATTGTTCTGTAGCATTACTTGCTGTTGTCTATCTGTTAGGTACGATTTTATCCAGTCACTCGCTTTGCCTCTTATTCCATAGTAGTTGAACTTGTCTATTATTATATCATGATTTAAGCATTCATAAGCCTTGCTTATATCTAGAAATATGCCAAAAGTTAAATTTTTTTTCTATATGTTCTAGTATATTTTTTACAAATTGAAATACTGCTGTGTTAGTGGATTTACCTTTTAAATATCCATGTTGAGCTTCTGAGAACAAAATTACATTTTTTCATAAAGTTAACTAATCTTGTTGCCATCACCAACTCGAATATTTTTGCAAATTTGACAATAGACTTTTAAGTTTATAGCTATCTAATTCCTCACGATCATCTTTTTTGTATATTAGTTTAATTAAAGCCAATATGAGTTGATCTGGAAATATAGAAAATTTCATGGAATTATTTATTCAATGGCATAAAATATGTTCTATTTCATGTATGCATAGTTTTACAATATTGGTTGGGATATTATCATGTCCACTACTTAATTTGTTTTCAAGATTATCAACTAGTTTTGTAGCTTGTCTGGTTTTACTGGTATTATATACATGGATTGATTACTTTGGAGAACTTTATTTTGATATAATATTTGATTTAATAGATGTTCATTGTATTTGTTTACAAACTCTTTGGGATTCTCTGTAAATATTTGTTGATTGTTTTTTGCTTTTATCTGATTTTGTTATTCTGTTCTCATATGCTTGCATTTCAAGATCAAGTCATATTGTTTTTTATTTCAATATAGTCTTTCTTAAAATTATTATCATATCTAGAAATAATCAATAATATATCAAGTTTCTGCTTACATTCATTAATTTCTAAAACTTTCTTACATTTGCCTCTTTTGTTTTTAAATACTTTGATTAAAGGAAAGCGTTCATTAAAGACATCGCTAAATTCTGTAAAAAAAGCATTCCATTGCTTATTTATTTCTTTTTCTTCTATCTGAAAAAGATTTATCCATTTTTTATATCAAAGCTTGTTTAGAAAATTATCCTTACTATTATCTGTAAATAATCTTCAATATAAGATTTGTCTTTGCTTGCTTTCTTGTAAATTGAAACTAAGATTTTGTGTTAAATGATCGGATATGTGAGCATTAATGATATTTGCTTGAAATGTTTTTAGATTTGTAAATATATTGTCTAAGCAACTATTGCTTTTTGTGGTTATCCTAGTATTAGTAGATAATATTGTGGCTTTTAATGTAAAAAATTTTAACATATTAAATAACACATTTTTTTTGTTATTTTCTTTCAGCCTTTCGAGATTTAAATCTCGTGCTATTATAATTAGGTTACTATTTAAGGTTACTTTTATTAATAATGCTTCATTTTTTTTATAAAATATACTTATTGTACCTGTAGGAGGTCTATAGATTGACACTATTAAAGTTAAGTTTTCGTTTATCTTATATTCTCCTGCTGCACATTCAAATTCAGCAGTTTCTAATAAATCACATATGTTATTGTTCACTAAACCATTAACTTTTTTTTACATAGATCGCGCTTCCTCCATGAAGTCCCTCTTTTCTGAAATATCTTGCTGCTAACTTAAACTTTGTTATTCCTGTTTTCATTAATTGTTCTTTTGATTTACAGTGCTTTGTAATGCATAGGAATGTTCATTCTGGATTCTCTTTTAACAGCTGTTCAATTTTATCTACTTTATTTCCAATTTATTGAACGTTTTGATGTATGAGGCTGTAGTTGTATACTTTCTCTTGGAGATCTTGATAAGGATTAAGTGCATTATCTAGTTGTGATCTAAAATATCACCTCTTGTATCTGTATTAATTTGATATTCTGAAGAAGGGTTGCCTGCAACAGTGCCATCTCCTGACTTTTGGTCCTCCAATAAATGCCTTCCTTTTCGAAAGTCGAATCTCTCATAAATAATTTTCTTTGGCCAGAAGCTTGGCTTATAAAAATGATTGATTATCTGGTTTTTTATTTCGTGTTTTTAATCGTTTAACTTCGACTACTGATGCCTTAATATCAAGTTTATTTTTGACATAATCATTACATTTTCATTATTAACTTTGTCTGGAACTCGAGATATAAATAACCGTAACTTTTTCTGATTATTAGTTACTTTTCCATACAGTGATGTATTCCCTTCACCACTTCCATACACTCTTTTTCTTTTCCTATATATTACTTCTTGAAATCCTTGTTCATTTTCTAATTTTTCATCAGTAACCAAGTTTATAACTTTATTCATTATTGTTTTCTGACCTGCACAATATTTGAGGTATTTGTGGATTATGTAGATTGTAAAGATTGTATTGAATGGGTTAGACTTGAGTGTCTAGATATTGAGGGTGCTTGCATATTTTTATTATTTGTGTTATTATGCGATTGTTGGTCCTCAGTTTGTAGGTAATTGTTGTTATTTAGGCTTTTTGTGTGATTATTATTCTTCATAATGGCATGATTCATGTTTAAAGATTTATTATCCAAAGTAGGCATAAACATTATTTTTCTAATGTCAATGATCTGGTTGGATAGCATTTCAAATTGTTGTTCAAAATTTGCATTTATATCTTTGAGTCCTTTTTCTAATTCCCTGATATGTTTTTGTACCTTATCTTCTTCCTTGGCTGACTGTCTTCGTTGTTTTTTAGATATTAATATTTGAATTTTATTTTCTGATACTACGATAAGCTTATATAATTCTGTAATTTCATGTTTTAATCTGATATTTTCAATATCTGTTAAATTATTCTCCTTTGTGATAGTGTATTCACGTGTTTTCTCATTTTCTGTCTGTAATGAGTGATTTTCTTGTTTTTTAGATTCATGCCTATACATAGGGTCCTTCTTTGATTTGCTTGTGTTTAACAATCAGGATGGAATTTTTCATCACATTTTTCACATATAACTATATTAACTACTTTTATTTCACACCAGAAACATATATTTTTGGCACTCTGATTTTAATGTGCATCTAATCCAGACGCCAGCTTACATAAAAAAGCACAAGAGGAAACGGTCGAAAGAAATTTTAAAGAATCAAAATTAAATATGAAAACTTTTATGCTTTTCAAAAGAAAACAAAGTTCGGGTGAAGTATTTGCAAGGTATCATGCAGATCTACGAAAATTAATTAAGACGTGGATTTGGAAATCGATTAGTAATATTACTAAAAACACAAATAGTATTCTGAGCAAGTAATATTAAGTTTTCAAGAGAAACTACTGTGAGAAGACGCTAGGTTAATAAAAGCTGTAGAATTTTGCAAATCAATTCAACTGACTGGAATTATGAAAATAATAGTGAAAAATAAATGTCAATAACAAGAGACATATCAACTAAATAAAAAACACGTAGAAAAAGGTAAACATAAAGAAAAGGAAAGCTACCACAAAGAAAGTTTTCGACGAATTTTCTAAATTCGATTGTGCCCAAATTAAAGCTTTTTAATATTTTTAATTATTTTTGTGAATATATATGTGGCATAAAGTTTAAGTGGTTAAAATATCTGAAACCATTTTTAAGCAACCTTATATACATTATCAATTACTTTTCCTGTGAAAAGATTATAATTACATATACATAGATACTAGTCAGAAAACTGCTCATTGCTATGTACCTGTAATGTTAACTAATTATTTTGAACTTTTTTAAACATATTATTATAAAAATCTAATCACTACTGAAGTTGATTAATAGGCTTGAGCATCATTTCAGTCTTCTGTGGAATCCAACAGGTTGTATATCAATTTTATATTCCAGGCTTATTTATTTTAACAAAAAGTTGTAACTAAATTTTGACAACACAAGACTAAGAATATACAATAATAAATAATTCATCAGATAATTTATTGTTGTGTCATATGAATTGAATCAAGCATCCTCAATATAACCTGTGGAACAACTACAATGCTCAATTTTATTATTTAAATAAGTAATCGCCAAAACTTTAATTTTTGTCGATACCTTTGCTTAAGTTATGGGAATTATTTATTTAGAACAGCAAACCATTTTTTAAGTAATTTAACTTGAATTCACATTATCTTACATTGAAACATAGAATAGTAAAGATTTTCTCATTATTATTAAATTGCACAGTAGTATTACAAAATAAATTTAAAGCACACTCGTGATACCTAATATTGCCTATAAAACGTCGAAACGTGATATTCCTATTCTGAATTACATAGAAACCGCTTCAACAGGTGTTTTTGAGCGTCCGAGACCTATTTTTATGCATCTGTTAAAAGTAGCAATACTGTACAAGCTTTCAATATTAAGATTATTAAAAAACTTGAAACGAGCCAAGAAATATTTGACCAAAAAGACAAAACACTACAATATGGAAAACCTTTAAAATTTTAGTAACCCTAACTTAATTACTACATGACATGATATTCAAAAGAGGAACAGCAAGCTTTGTATTAATGACGGTCTTGAAGCCGTCTATGATTTTTAGTTATATTGCAAGTATCATCAACGTATATAAAGCATCATTTTATTCTACAACCGCTTCACGAATGGATTTCGCTGTAAGACTGATACCAATTTTTCAAATCTAGTGCATTGTCTTCCAAACGAAGTATACGATATACATTAATGCAATTGAAATTATGACGTTAGGTAACTTAAACTTACCTAGTTCATTTTTTTTATAGTCACTAATAATTTAACTAAAAGCTATAGTAAATGGTATATATTTTATAACAAATGCGTAAAACCCTGGAATATATTTGAATATTTAACGACATCGTAATAAAGAAGCTTACCAATAGTAAATTTTAAATTGTAATTTCTATTTCTGTAATGCTTTTCAGAAAAAAGTACTTCAAATAGAAATTGTTGCAAATTTAATTTTGAATACCTTGTGCGAAATATTTGGCACTAAACGTAATTTTTTGTTTGGATATAAATATTACTTTGAATCCCTACATGAAAAGTGAATACCGCATTTATCAAAATAAACGCTTATTCAACAACAGAAAAGGTTTGAGTCATTAAATAGTGTTATAGCGGTAATTTCAAAAGACAGATAGATTTTTGACTTAATTTGAAAGAATCTTGAAAATAGATTAGTTGCAAATCAAGTGACCATTAGAATACTCAAAAAGAAATTCCAAACGACTTTTGTGTGAAAATATCTTTTCTAATACGAATAATGGAGATAAAAACAACGATGTATTATTTTACATAGGAGTTAGCTATGATGTATCTTAAAACTACCCTTGCGATATAAAATAAAGAGACATTTAAATGTTAAATAGGAGCAACGCGTGCTTTACAAATAACCCTTATTAAGTTATTATTTAGAATCGTAAATCTAATTTTATTAATGAGAGAAATTATTTAAATCCTCGCGTAGCATAGAACAGAATAATATCAATAAATAACATTTATTTTTAGTTGTACATTAACAATCTTATTTACTTTTGGTTTTGGGGCAACAGACTTAAGCTTAGTTTATCAGGAATCACGCCAGAGCTTTTTGACAGACGAATAAAGATGACATATTATAATGTCCTATCAATTTATTTGTATTTCCTTATGTTTCAAATTGCTAAGTTGTTAGAAAGACCAACACACTACCTACGTTTCGAAATGCACGAAGCTCGTTGTCGGAACAAAGCTTAATATCTAAATAGTACAGTGTAAAAAGAACTGCAATTGAAAGATAACCAACATTCTGAAAATAAATGTTTTACAGTTCGAAATGAAAGCAATATATTGGTTTTTCTAGCAACCTAAAAATTTAAAACATCTAGGCAAGAGTACCGTCACGTTCTGTTTTTGTTGGATTGTGAATGTTACATTTGAGTTATGAACGGTGTTAATTTTATATTATAAGGATGATCACAAACTGTTATTTTTATTCACTTTAAAGTGTATATAGAACACTAAAAATTCTTTAGTGCCAAAGGTAGCGGGCTTGTTCGTTAATGGAGGTATTCTGGCAAGCTTAGCTGTCATTTGTCTTGATTTTGAGTATTAAAACGATAAGCCTCATAGGAAATATGCTCGTTGAAAATATGTAAGAAGTAAATTAATCCTACAATAAATGAAAATGATTTTTGAGAAGAGCGGAGTTGTTTGCCGTTCTTAAATTAAAAACAATGTGGCCTACAGTAATATGATGTTTAATATCAATTTAAAATGATTTAATAGGTAACTCAAACTCGCTTAAATCCCGGAGTAAGTTCATAAATATTTTAATTCTTAAAGATCCAAGAAGCAACAAGTAAGACTTCGAAAATGTTCCTGGGCATATAATTCGCCAAAATCTAATCTAATTCTCGGCCAGAATCAACTGTACACAAAGAGACCTTCCTGGAATTTAGTGTCTGCTGATTGGGGAAACAGGAATTGTATTGAATAAATAACTGAAGAAACGGAAATTTAAGTATATAATTATTTATGTTGAATTATAGAATCTATCTGCAAAACTTTATTTAATAAATTTTTAAGGTATAGATGGACTTAATGTAACTATACTAAAATTATGTTGTCCTGCTATTATCCCATATATTACCCATATTATAAATGTTGGTCTGAAAACTTTTAAATTTCCAACAATATGGAAACAGGCAGTAATTGAAACATTGCCAAAAGTCAATAATCCAACTTCCTTTAAAAATTTACGCCCGATAAGTTTGCTCCCAACGCTATCCAAGGTAACGGAAAAATTATGAATAAACAAATTCGAGAACATTTAACTAAATATAGTATCCTTCTATCACTTCAATCATAATTATAGTTGCACCACAGCATTGTTAAATATCACTGATAATATTATTAAAGCAATAGATCAAAAACTATGTACGATACTGGTCTTGTCAGATTACATTAAAGCATTCGAGTTTATTAATCATACAATTTTACTAGAAATTTTATATCACATTGAACTTTCTTCGCAGGCAGTAAACCTAATTCATAGTTATTTAATGAACAGGACACAGAAGGTAACATTAGATAGCATTTATTCAAGAGTGTTGTGACTACACATGGGGTACCTCAAGGCTGAACATTGGGGCCTCTGCACTACACAATTTATACATCTAATTTTCATAAATCAATTGCTAGCTGCAATATACATATGCACGCAGATGATATCCAATTGTATTATTCTTTTCCAACTCATAGTACTATAACAACTGTAAATACTATAAATGAGGATATGAATTATTTCTGAAAAGAAAGCTGACCGTGGTATAATTAAAGAAAGGGCGTATATTTCTATCAACAATATCAACATACCTTTTGTAGTTCAAGTAAAAAATCTAGGGTTGTTTACCGATGCCGATCTTAGATTTGACTTACACGTGCATAAATGCCTGCAGAGGGTACACTGTAATTTAAGGATGATATATCCCAATCGCAGTTATTTACATATAACTCTTAAAAAGATATGTAATTCCCTTGTGTTGTGTATAAGATTCATTTTGTGTATAAAAAAAACGATTATGTATCACATAAACTAAAGGAGCTCGAGTAGTTGAATATGCACAGCCGTAGACTCTTACATGCTAGTGTATTATTTTTTAAAGTTATGTTCAATAAATATATACAATCGTATTATATTTAGAGCAGATGTATATTATCTTTACTTAAGGCACAGGGGACTCACATCTATAATTCCACATTAAACGACATTGTTTCAAAGATATTTCTCGTATAATATTGCTAAATTCTATAATGAACTTCTCTCTGTATTAAAGTCATATAACGTACAAAAATTTATAACCCATTTTAAATTATATTTAATGAAAAAATAAGATTTGCACTGGCATCGCTTACTTCAACCTTAGTATTAATAAAGCTCAGTGTAGAGCTAAAATGAATCAATTTGTTCGACTTTACCTTTTTTGATTTAATTTTAGTTTTAGATTATAAGGAAAGTTTCGCATAAATTTAATTTATAATTTCAACAGGGCTAAGTGGAAGAATAGCATTATTTGCTGAACCACACCTTGTGGTTAAATTAATATTGAGTATTATTCAACTGGTTAACTAGACAATTATTAAATTATTTTGTTTTTACTTTATTATTATTATGTTTATTTTGCTATGTTTATCTTATTAACCAGACAATTATATTTTATTTACTTCTTTATTTTGTATTTCAATTTATTTCTTAATTTCTTTACTTTATATTATACTATATTATATTGTACTAATTTAATAAAGATTACTATTATTATTATTATTAAATTCTGACGCCCATTATCAAATAGGACTCAAACATACGTTGTGGCATGTTTCCATCTTTCAAACTTAATTATAGTAGTGCTAATTAGTGTTCGTTATGGGTTGATAAAGTTTGACGAAAACTTAAAGTGCAAATACATCAAAAGTTCGGTTAATTTGAAGTATCGCCAATCAAAAGGACTATTTTTATCTTAAATGCTATAAAAAATTGTTATAAATAAAACACTGCATTGAAAATGTATAACACTATTTAAAATTCAAAATTCTGACAAATGTAAATGATCATAACAGATTCTTATGCAAAAATTTAATAATACAAAATGTAAAATTAGATGCCAACATGCAGAAATTGTTTAAACAAAGAAGATCTAATTTTCTTTAAAAAACCGTTATATAAGAATGTTACATTCCAGGAATTTAAATCAAATACGAACAAACCACAGACAAACAGATGGTAACAAATTTGTGTAGCGAACTGATAAGACTTTCAATTTTACCCATACTCAAAATACAGACAACACTGAATCTTATTTCATCAATTAAATAATAAATAAACGCATTCAATACAAAACCAAGTTTTTATAAACAAATAAAATGTATTCTATTCATAATTAAGTAAGAAAACGTTGCTAAAAATAACTGAAAGATTTTAAACTCAAAGTGTTAGAACTAAAAAAATTCAAAATTATAATTAAATTCAATAACAGCTGAATAATTGGTCCTATTAAGACGTGGTTAGCTTCAAAATTCGAGTTAGCAAGAAATACGGTCTTTAGGTCGAAAAAAATCAAAAAATTCAAATTACAAACTCGATCCCTATCGCCGCCTCGCTCTTAGGAAAAAGCAACAAAACGATATAAAAGCCAGCATTTCAAACGGTTAGACGCAGTGCAAATCATCCAACTGCCTTCAATAGTTGACTGCCTCGTCCGAGAAAACATAAACAATTTTATATTGTTATTCACCCACCGCAATTTGCAAAAGATAATGTTACATACACTCACGGCTTCGTAATTTTAATCAAGAACAAAAGCTTCCTATGCACTTGCTTTAAACAATTACACTTCACGACAAAAACGATGCTGAAGTAAATTCTTTGTTTATCGCATTCATTTACATGACATGTCGATGGTGTGTATTGAAAGTAACCTATATGACACTGTTCCTTTAACTCTGATAGGTACATCCGCCGAAAATATTGCAGCAATCTAGTCTTCCCTAAGCACAGACAAACACCTATTAAACGCTACAAAATCATACAATACATTGTACAAGCCGTTTACTAATGTATCGAATTTATTATCGTAAAAATTAAATAAATAATTTCAAACAAAATTTACATGTACCTACATTAACCTGCAAATTGCAGTCTTAAATCAAATATAGAAACTCGACTGCTCATCAGGCTTAGGGCAAACAATTCATAGGTTATAAGTCAGTATAGAAACCAGCTGTTTCCGAACTCGAATAATTATTTAAAGAACGCGATAAAACCATCCATTCTTATAAATATGTATCTGTAAATATTAATTGTAAAAACACATGCGTGTAAATAATTCGTTTTCCCTAGTTAAATAATAAATATGATTAATACATTACAGTTAAACCCTTCGCGCCCAGGAATTCCAACGGTGGCGTTATAGCTACTTCGCTCGCATAGCCCATTGCACGCTATAGGTGGCGTTAAATTTGTTTTTACAGTATTACTGTGGAATAATGTAGATACAATTTCAAGTCTGGGTTATCAAATATTTATAGTGGGATAATTTTTGGGTGTGCCTACAAGTGAATATGATTGGTTCTTTCAAGTTTACACGTGCATTCACTTCACGTTTAGTTTCAAGCAATTGCTAGTAGTGAAGTTGATCTCCTGGGTATAAGTTGTGTTAAATGAGTGACATAAGTGACTCTGAAGTACCATATAAAGATCCTGGTTCCGAATTTGTACCGGACCGTTCTGATACAAAGGATGACGATACCATAAGAGTAGATAGGATTAGACAGTTCGAAGCCAGCCTCACGCCCTAAGTAAAAATGATTAACTCGTCCCCACGGTAAGGCTGTAAATTCGCGGTTTCGCGATTTAATTCGCGATTTTATTCACGGTTTGATTCGCGACTGTGTTAAAGGTTTCGCGGTTTTATTTCCGGTTTTGCAGTTTTATTCGCGGTTTCGCGATTTTATTCGCGTTTTCGTGGGTTTATTGGCAGTTATTTCGCGGTTTCGTGAATTTAATCGGGGTTTCGCGATTTTATTCGCGGTTTAATCGGTAGCATCGCAATTTATACTTATGCAAACACATATGCATAATTCAGCTTTCTGCAGGTTTTAACACGCATAAACTATTGACGTCGCATCTCACGGTTACAAAATGTGATGTAATTAATTTACACATCAATGGATGCATCATTGTAAGCATTTATTTAGCTACATGCCCGTACACAAATTATCATTATAAAAGATAAATATTTCGTTAAAAGGACATTTAATAAAATCATCTATTATGCGAACATATGCATTTGCAATAATTATTGTGAAATTTTATCATTCCATTTCTACATAAACTAACATCTATTTCTTGGACGTGCTACATGTGTCACTAGCGATTTACTACATTTTTAAAAGCATATATGAACGCAGTATCCCACATAATACGGATTATCCTTATTTTGTTTTCGATTTTAAGCATAACACACTTTATAAATGATCATTTCTCATTATTAATATGTAGCTTAGATTTACAGTATAAATACTTGCATATTTAATGGAATACAAGTCTAAATGCTAGTTTTAAAAATAAAAATTTACCACTTGTAAGAATTCCCTCTCAACACATAAAACCTTTAACGTTATATTGAAGCATCTGGGCCCAAGTGTCAGCTCTAATATTTATATTTTCCTGGTCGTCCGGAAATGCGACTAAAGTGTAGAATTTTAAACTCAGGAAGAGTATTCCAACACATAAAACCTTTAACGCTATTAATAAGTTTTGGGAAAAAATCCAGTCTATAGTATGTTGTAAATGCTTTTTTATTAAAAGTTGGTCATATTTTTGTTTTACAAAACAACGTTTCGTCGATTAGAACGGCTTCTCCGGGTTTAAAATTCTAATGAAATATGAAGATTTAATTTAACGTTATAATATCCGGGCCCAGATATTAGCTCTAATATTTACGTTTTCCTGATCGTCCTGAAATGCAACTAAAATTTGGAATTTTAAACCCAGAAGAAATATTCCCATAATGGAATTACATTTCTTATAATATTCAAAAATGCATTATCAGAATTCTATTCGTTTGTACATATATTTCATTATAATTTTTATTTAGTTAGTATCTTTATATATTTCATATAAGTTAACATAACAGCTTACCTTATAATTTATCATTTCTTAAAGTAATAGACATTTTATTATCCCATCATAATAGACATAATTTTCAGTGATAGTATCATACATTTTTAATTTAGTTTGCATAATTTATAGATATTTTCATAACAATTTAGTTTAAATTATAATTTTAACATCATTCGGCCGTTTAAATTAATATGGCATATTTGCATAATTTATTGATTTTTATTACATTACATTACATTACGTATTATATCTTGCGAATGTTAAAAGATATTAATGTTGGAAAACATAGTTATGTGTTTTCCATAACTTTAGACTTTATCCTTTTTTATTATCATATTTTTAAATATTATAATATGGTAAGATGAAATGAAAATAATTCTTTTCACTTTAACTTTCCTTTTAATAATTAAATATAGTTATGAGATAAGTTCATTCATAACATCCAACGTTTCTATATCCCTCACCATTTTACAAAATAGCGACGTCACATTTTGTATCCTATATAAGGGCATTGTTTGAGTGCTACGTTAAAGTCGACTTCACGTTTTCGAGGCTCCAGCACCCTGTAGCATTTACATAGCATTCATAAAAGTATAAACGTTTTTTATTCTTAAAGTGTAAATATTTACTATTTTCGTCAATTGTGAACTGGTTTTCTATGTTTTGCAACAAAGTACCAAACCTAGCGATATTTTGCATCACTTCAAAGCAATTATATGTAGGTATATGTATATGTAAGTTTAAAATACTTTTCATTACATGGATTTAATAAATTTCTATATACTAATATGTACTTATTTTAAATTTATATTTTGTTGCAGCTACGCATACCGAAATCCACCTTCAATACGAAATCGCCTCCTAAAGCATCTTTTTACGAGCACCTCGCATGTAAGCATCCTTTAAATCGCATATTTTTCATGAATAAATTTGCAATGCTTGATGCATTAAATCTTTCATATTCTAAACTTATTTTTATAACAGAAACAATGTTCATCTGTACGAAGTGTGTCAAATCATTCGCAAGTAATGACTGTCTAAACCGTCACATGAAAGCTTGTGTAAATGGTAAAATCCAAGTGTGTGCTATCTGCAATGCAGAGTTCACACGCTAGGATAATCTCAATAGACATATTACCCTTAAGCATGCTTCAAGTCATATGTATGAGGCATGAGATGAGATAGTAGCTGATGGGATGGAATTAGTCGCTCATATAAACAGTGGCAGATGCGCAAAGGATGAGATGCAGCCGCAGGCGAACAAACCATAATTACAACTGCAGAAAGACCATGACCTTCCAGGGTGAGGAATCAAGAATGTAAAACCTACGGTGAGTTATTTTCATCACCATTAAAATATTCAGTACATTTTCGGTCGCAGAAACATTTAGCGCAATTGCCAAACCGTATTCCCACAATACTGTAGAATTGGAAACTAGCTTTAAGCACAGGATTGCTACATATAAAATTAACGGTAGCGGGTTTAATATTTCCGGGTTTTTAGAATCAATCAAACATCCGATAATCGATTTAATAAATTCTGTGTCAAAATCGCATCAGAGCGGTAAACATTTCTGTGTGATTTAAAATTGTTTAACACTAAATATAGTGTAATAACTCGCGAAATGATCGACGTATCACATATTTACGATAAGCTATGCTCGATCATTAAAACTAGGAGTGAAGAATTTCAATTTCAAGGTAGCGGGTAGAGATAAAAGAATATTTCATATATCAAAATTAATATTAATAAGTATACACCATTAGAGGTTCATCGTACATTGAATTACCCCAACAGGTTCAACGAAAACAGGCCTGTATAAATATGCAGAATTTAGATAATGCCCGTTTTGCGTGGGCAGTGACCTCCGCATTATATCCCGTCAATTACCGTAATCATGCACAGCGAACATCTTCCCACCTTCATTATACCGAGAGTGATTAATACCGCAGGAATGGGATTTCCAATGAAATTTAAAATTATTACTAAATTTGAATCTATCAATAATTTAAGTATAAACGTTTATGGTATAGAATTTAATTATAAAAGCAAAAATCATGATATTGTTTGTCCTACATATTACTCTAAGGCGGTTCATCAGAGGCATATACATTTATTATATGCTGAAGAGGGAAATAAGGGTCATTACGTCTGGATTAAAAATACTTCACGTCTTATTAGCTAACAAACTTCAAAGCATAATGGGAAAAAGTTCTTATGTGATGGATGTTTAACCTTTTCCTCTAAAGAATATGTGCTATTAACGCATACATCCAACGACTGCCGTAAAATCTATACAACTATGCCTACGGAAGAACTTAAGACAGATAAAAATGGCGATTTAGTTCCGAGAAATATATTAAAATTCAACTCATATGAGAAAATAATGAGGGTACCATTCGTTGTTTATGCGGACTTCCAATCGGTTCAAAAACCGATCCGCACATCAACTCCTGATCCTAACCATAGGTGCATGAACGAAACCCATATTCTCGTTCCATATCGCTTCTGATACTTCATTAAATGTTCATGTAATGATGATATAACAAATATGAAACGTATACGGGAGAAGACTGTACAAAAGTATTTAAAAAAAGGCTTTGTGAGGATGTTAGGAGTATATATAACAACCATTTAAAGATCTTGCTTCCAATGCATAAACTTAATTCAGAAGAACAGTTGATTTTTGATACGGCTTCAATTTGTCATGTCTGTGAAGAAAAAAATAGAAGTTTGGGACAAAGTGGCGGATCATGACCATTTAACCTCTAAATTCGTTGGCACAGCGCATTCTAAATACAATTTGAATTACAAAATACCTAAAATCATTCTAGTATTTTTCCAAAACATGTCGAATTATGATGCCCATTTATTTATAAAAGAATTGGGATGTGACAATGAGTAAATTCGAATCATTCCAGAAAATAAGGAAAAATACAACTCATTTAACAAATCCGCTGATGTGGATAAATTCGCAGATAAAAATCACGAGAGCCATGATGTAAAGGTTTCTTGACCCTTTCAGGTTTATGGGTTCATCCTTGGAAAAACTATCTAAAAACCTAAATAATAATAAATTATGCGAAATGCAAAAGTTCTCCCTACAAGCGACGAATTTAATTTAACGCAAAGCAAATGGGTATTTCCTTATCAGTATATGGATTCGTTCGAACGCTTAAGTGATCCTGCTTTACCACCTAAGTAGAAGTTTCATAATGTCCTAAATAAAGATAATAATACCGATGAGGGGTATGAGCATGCGCTAAACGCACAGCACCCATTTAATTGTACAAATTTATCAGCTTATTACAATTTATATCTAAAAATTGATGTTTTCTTACTTTGTGACGTATTCGATCAGTTTAGAAATCTATGCATAAATACTTATAAACTAGATCCGGCTCAATATTTTCCTATTGCGGCGCTTAGTTGGGAAGCCATGCTAAAGCACACTCAGGTAGAATTAGAGCTATTTACGGACATTGATATGTACCATTTTGTGCATAGAGGAATTAGAGGTGGTATATGTCAGGCTTCGCTTCGACCTGCTAGGGTGAATAATAAATATATCAAGGAGTACAACCCAAAACACCCCTCAACTTATCTCGCATATTGGGATGCAAATAATCTTTATGGAAGGCCAATGTCACAATTATTACCATGCAGCTGTTTTTCATGGCTAGATAATATCGAAATTTTAAATTTCAATATTGCTAACGTTGCTGGAGATTCGCAGGGGGGATGTTTTTTGGAGGTGAATGTTAATTATCTCGCACGTCTCCACCACTGTCATAACTAGTTTCAAAGATAAGAAACTCATACAGAATTTAAATAGTAAGAAAGATTATGTAATAAACTATAAAAATCTTAAACAGGCATTGAAGCATGGTCTTGAAATCGATAAAATTCATCGCATTTTGAAATTTAAGCAATCTGCGTAGTTAAAGAATTACTTAGATCTAAACACGCAGTTGCTATTAATGAATTAGAAAAGATTTCTTCAAATTAATGAACAATAGCATTTACGGGAAATGATGGAAGATAAGCCCATTGACGTTAAACTAATTAATCACTGAGAGTATATCGGTAAAGGCGCGGGGCCAAAAGTCCTATAGCAAAGCCTATTATGAAAAGCGTTTCTGTTTTCACCGAAAATCTAGTTGCAAAACAGTTAGAAAGACTGAAAGTCACATATAACAAGCCAATATATGCGGGCTTTGCTATATTGGAGCTCCCAAAGCTTGCAATGGACAACTTTTACTATGAATATATTAAACCAACATAGCTTCAATTTACTTATTGAGACCAAAGATCTGTATAAAGTTATGGATGATAGTATCGAGCGTTTTAACACAAACAGTTTTAAACTTAATAATGTATACGGCCTTCCTATACTAAATAAGGCTGTAGTGGGTTTAATGAAAGATGAAGCCGAGGTAGAATTCTATATGAGTTAGTTACACTTTGTCCTAAATTATTCGCCTTCTCACCATATCACAACCGCGTTCAATGCGCGAAGAATGTAACGGGTTGGGTGTTCTGCACCTTTAATATACGAAAAAGCTCCGCTGACCAGTTATACGTATAACCCTTTTCAAAAACACCCTTATATTTACTTATTCGAACTACATTATCAACCTCGAGTCTACGTTCCCTGTTAATTACTCTAATTGAGCAATATAAATGTGATCTTAATTAGTGTTAGGTGTTACACTTGCAGGTTTGCGATCTATCGTCCTATGCTTTCGATTATTGTATGCCTCGGTTATTTCAGGTAAAATGTCTAATCATTTAAAACTACTATTTAAATGAAATTTCATGTATAGCTTGCGCTTTATTGTTCGAATAGCTCGTTCTGTCATGGAAGCTTTGACCGTACCATATGTTGAATAATGATTAGTTCCATATGATTTCATAAGTTTTTGAAATTTCTGATTGTGAAACTCTTTGCCATTATCGGTTTGTAAGTTTACAGGTTTTCTACTACTTGACTTGAGTATTGATTTCACGGCTTCCATAACTTTGCTAGCATCTTTAGATTTTAAAGGTATGGTCCACAAAAACTTCGAAAAAGCATGTATGTATCATTAGTAAAATGTACTCGAATCCGTCATTCATCATGGAAAAGGTATGAATTCCATCAAGTCTTCTAGAAAAATTTCTTCTTATAGGTTTATGCAATTCACACACAATATTCTGCTTATACATGCTGTTGATTGAGACTTCTTATGAAAACTATAACAGAATGTAACACTATTGCAATATTTTCGATAGCTGTTCGTCTGTATAACTTTTATAGTTGATGTTTGAATCTACAATCAGTTTTGGACACCTGTTTGATACCTGGTAAATGTATTCTCACATGTTTTTTTCAATAAGTTATACTTTTCATCCAACCTCTTATATGCAATAAAAATTCTAGTGTAATCAGAGACTAGTGCTTTCTTCCTGACAACTATAAAGCTATCGATATATGTTTTTAATTCGCTTGTAATTTTACTAGCCGTTTCATTCATATACTGCCGACAATTTGCTTCATACACATCCAAATCCTTTTTATAATCATCAATCACCTTATTTATATGATAATTTATCACCACTTGAATGCTAGTTTGTTGTATTTTATAAATTCTTTCGACCTCATCTCTGAAGTCAATTGTCGCTTTCTGTATTGATTCAATCATATGAATATTTGTAACAACAACTGGTTTCTTCACATTAGTTAAGGTTTTGTTTTGAATATCAAAATTTCCACCATCGATTAACTTGAAACCTACACCGGGCACGCCCTTTATTGCAATACCCAAAGGTCCTCCTTCACTATATGTATACAGACCGATATTCATATTGAATAATAGTATTCATAATGAAATGATCATTTAATCAAGAATAATTGGTTTATATGTTTTTTAGAAAAGCATCACTTTCGGGCTTTTTGTATGTATCTCGCTTCAGTCAGTTCTTCAACAATCAATCAAGTACTGTGTGTCCGCCCTTCTTTTCTGCATTTAATACATGTAATTCGGCAATTAATCCGTAAACGTTGTTCCGCATTTATATCCTATGTTACGATTGTTAACCTGTTTGAAAAGCACATCACCGCCCTTTCTCTTACTTCTTTTCATAGTTTTAGTTTTCATCGATATCCGCTTGTCATATGATCCGTTTCTTATTTGCAAAACACCTGAGATATTATCGCTTGTATTGTTGCTATCTCTATCACGTGATGATGCATTTTGCGACAGTTGTGGTGGTAGATTTAAGTAGCTTTTAATTTTGGAGATGGACTTCATAGCCTAAGCAAGTGTATGTGTACCATCGGAATAATATCTTTGAGCATCTCGTACTGCTGTTTCAGCATCTCGTCTAGCATTTAAAGTAGGATTTAAAGTAGATGGTGTTCGAGGAATAGAATGTAAAGTAGATGTAGATGGAGTTGGAAGAGAAGAATAAGAAAATAGTGTTTTAGGAGTTGAATCATATCTTGGAGGAGGTAAAACGAGGAATTGCGGTTGCTTTTAGTATCCCAGATCCTTAGAACTATTTTAATTGTTTAAAAAATTTAAGCTTGTACAAAATGGACGTCGTGTAACAATATTGTAATTGTGTAGGTATTTAAATTAACTTTAAAACAATAATTGTTAACCTAATTCTCAATTCCAGGTGGAAAAGTAATGTTGAATTCCGCAAACCACTAAAATTTCATCTAAATGGTTTAGTTAAACCTTTGCAGCTGACCAAAACTTCAGGTAAATTAAGATTGCTTATGCTCTTCTTAAACCAAACGTCTAAAATGTTTATTTCTTCTTCTTGTTTAATTTTTCTTTTATTTTTATTGAAAAATAGAATTTTATTTTATTTCAATTCTTGATTTTCTAACCCGAACTTATTTGCAGGTTACCTCGTTGTACCTTGATTATCTTGATCAAGTTAAAAGAAATTATTTTATTCAAAGCTGCACTGCCTAATTTTACAATGGTCAAAATACAACTGCCTTTTAACAAAGATTCCAATGAAAACTGGAAAATTTTAGCTGAATCGGCTTTCTTTTGAAACATTTACAATTTTCAAATGGATTTAATTTCATTACTATATGATCAAACTGCACTTTGAGGGCATATTACTATATTATATTAATCCTAGATTCTTTCTGCAAAGCCTTAATTGATAGTTTTATGATTTTTGGAAAAATTTAGTGCCAAAATTATACTGCACAAAAATGGTTTGTTTCCAGGATAAAATTATTTTATTATTTTGAATATTTTGTGCAAAATTCCAAGTAAATGGATGGAAAATCCTACTATAATGTTCTATAGCTTCTGGAGATCACTATTTTCATAATATTTTTTCACCAAAATTAGTTCCTTACACGTATGATGCATTTAAAAATTCACACACTCTATTTTTAAAACGCATTGTTATTGTCTTATATTGTCAAAATGTTTATATTGTAATTTCTATTTACATATCTTCTATAGTCTTTAACATTTGAATCAATTAATTTCATTCATTCTGTTAGAAAGATTTCAACATTAACCACAAATTTCAATATTTATTTAATTTATTACTATTAGTTAATGCAAATGTTCATTTATTTTGTATGCATGGGTTTACTAAAATAGTATTCTAAATCCTGCTTATACTAATATTTA
>JAHWXV010067508.1:0-15555 GCA_024586415.1 Phrixothrix hirtus | reverse complement strand
ATTTTTTGTTACATGAGTGACACCTTATTTGCATTTATTTTACGTTTTTTATAAAAAATAAATATTTCGTTTAAAACTTTGTATCGTAAGTTATTTTTTTCAATATTTTTAATTGGTGTATAAAATACACCACGGTCTACATATGTAAAATTTTGGGACGCATGTAATTAAAGGTTAACCTTAAACTGTCAATGGCCATTGCACAGTAGCAGTAAAAAATTGTAAGCTTTGTTATCATCGTTTTTTTAGTTAAGCATTATTTAAGCATTAATATTTATCGCCACAACTTGTGGCATATAACTAACCATTGAATGACACCATGCTTGTGTTCTTCATACGTTCTAGGTAAATTCAGTCGGGAGTTGAAGACCTCTAACTTCTAGACCGACTTTCAACTGCAAGATGTGCAGTTTCGAATATCATTAAACGCATTTCAAGCTGTATGAAGATAAACAATAACTTTGTTAAACATTGATTTATATTTATATTGTTGCCTGAAAAGCAATGACCAGTGTTAACTAATTAAGTACAAAATTTTATTTATATTTGACGTGTATTTAAGGCCAATATATTTTGTTATTATCTAAGTGAATTTATTAATTATTGTTTTTATGTGCAAGGGCAACGCAAACTTCCTAGAAATCATGCTCCTTTTAATTAATGACATCTGGGAATGTTTTTATTATCAGGCGTCCCAACTTATATGATTACTAGGGAATCAAAACCCTAACGCACCTATCTTGAGCTAGAAACTCTTATCTCATACTCTAAAAATAAAAAACGGCATAAGCAACATTTCAGTTCTATACTGGAACATTTTAGAGTTCATTAAATAAATATCTTATAATCAACAATCAATACAATTTAATTTATTTTATGAGGAAGGTTACATCATCCACAAAGTTAGGGTAGCAGAGTGAGCTCAAAGCAATACAAGGAATATATGCCGAGAAGCTGGATCTTCGGCAATAATTCTTAAACGTAGTCAATTCATATTCAGTTTGTTTAATGGTAGACAAACATATCCCGTTATTAACTTATAGATAGATATCCTTTTACATAGTGTTCTTTAATGAACCACCCTATATGGGACTTGCACCACCATATTTTTGCATTTATCTTTAGGCGATATATATATATATATATATACTGAAGAAGATTTCGAGAATCTTAACAAATATACAACCAAGAAAATGATAATATTCAGAAAATCTACCAGCCACAGCTCGCTATGATGAGAACGCTTCCAACGCATATTTCGAAATTGTAGAAAAGTTAATAACTAAACTTGATTCAGATATAAACCCCGGACGTTTTTCGACTACTTCTTTCAATCTACGATATAAAATTAACTATCTGCGTTCTACCAAATTTAAGTCAAATTACCTAGTAATAGACCCTAAATATTTATAATGACTTACACTAATGTAAATTGCATGAAACAACAAACCTAAAACACACAATTGCACACAATATAACATAGTGAATTCATGTGAAAACACCACGTAGAATGTAGCATGAAATTACTCGTAGTATAGCATGTATACAGTCGTATAAAAATTCGTTTTTTATTTAAATAGAACGTACTTTAAATAATTGACGTAGAATTTGCAAAATACCTACCGAGCTAGTACTATACACCTATACGCTTGAAGATACAAATGTAATACCGTCAAACCCTCGCCTTCTCATTAATATTAACTGTAATACTGAACCAATCCACACGCACCCTGAATCTCCCTCTGGAAGTAAGCTAGCTGAAGGTCAATTAAACTAAAAATTGGTTCGATAAAAATAAATCTTACGCCGACCCTAATTCATGAAGGCTAAAGATTAAACTAATCAATGTAAAGAAATTAATCAACTGAAGGATCATCGCATAGTCACCAAACTCTTGAGTCAATCAAATCCTTTTCCCAACGATATTCTCTCACTTAAGTCATCAATTCTATCTATTAATCTTTAAAACGTTCGAACCTCTATTTTATTTTGTTTTATTTCGTAGCCAACACCGTCTGCGTGCATCTATATTTCTCTAAGTTTGGTTTGTTCATTACTTTTCTCCCGTGAATGCAAGTTTCGATCTTTTATCAACGTCAATCTCGAGCTATCGCATATATTTCCTCTTTGAATGCTATTTCATAACTTTTGGCACGCGTTCCTTTAAACTGCTTTAACTTCGTTCCAACCAAGGTATTAAAAGTATGATGTCATTATTTCCATTCATTTGAGTATTGAGTGCTTAAGTGTGAATTTTGAAGCCCACCTTTATTTCCGACTAATTTTGTATTTGAGACTAAGCCCACAATTGCTTTAGTGGCTTTTATTCAAATGTGCCTTGCACTTTTAGGGTTTTGCCTTTATAGAATTCTTTACGGAAAATAATATTTTTTCAGTACAGTTTAAAAGAATTCCATTATAATCCGATAAATTTATTGTAAATTGCTATTAATTCTCCTACGACGTTAATATAGCTACTAAATCCTGAGCTTAAGTGCTCAGCGAACTTTAGAGATTCCCAGTAGCCGCCCGTGTTTAGCGTTATCGCCTCATCTTCAAACGTTTTATGTTTGAATGCCTACTCAGAGGTCATTTAGTTAAAAGCAAGTGTCTTGTAATGGTAATATGGAATTAACTTTCCTTCAAATATTTTCAAGTTTAATGCAATTCGAGAGTTATCTGCATATACCGATGTTCATTGTCCTTTTCCTACTTATTCTTATTGTTTAACTGCTTAGGTTTATGAAAAAGGATTTTTGGAGGCTTTTTTTTAATTTTTAATTAATTAGCATTTTAAAATTTAATAAATAATTACAATACCAATAAATATAGCGGGTATGTAGTCTTTTAATTTCTGATTACATGCTTAAACACAGAAGCATGCTGATTAATTTAGCTACCGCTGTTCAATTCTACAGATTTTCTGCAATGATTTACCCGTACTTGGTGTCTAATTTTTGTGTAAATATTTTTTTTCCAGTCTCTTACTCTGGGATCTTCTGTTATAGAACAAGTGGTGCCTAACATTATCGGAACTTCTATATTTAATACCACTGAATTCTATATTAATACAGAACATCTGAAAGTAAAGAGCATTTTTATATTTCACGACCCGGCTATGAAATTATCTAAGTAGTCTGTTGTCATTATTGTGTTATATCCATGAGAGTATTAACGCTATATGTTACAAAGATAGACAAACGAAGATTTACCTATATTAATTTTAATAAATAGCAATTTAAAAGGATTTTGTTTTCATTTGTCAGTTAACACTCGCTATGATAGGGACAATAGCTAATGAACTATCCTTGTATTTCTAATAGATTTATTATATTTTCCTAGAAAATTCTTCATATTTTAAAGAATTGATCTGCTACACAAATAAACCCAAAGGCAAAAATTAGAAAACGTCGTATATTTAACAATGACAACTTTGAAAGGTTTAATTTATATATTTCGAAATTCAATTGGGATTGGTTATTGTCTATTATTGACAACGCATAGCACAATGCCTTTGAAATTTATTGAAGTTATATATAACCACATTAATATAGCATTTCCTCTAAAAAAGATTAGAACTAATTACACTAAAACGTGGATTACCATTGGAATACATATTTCTTGTAAAAATAAAAGATTTCTGAATTATCTAGAAAAAATACCCATTGTCCTACAATATTGTAGTATATTTCCAATTATAATAAAATTTTAAAGCACGTAATTACGAAAGCCAAGCAAATGTATTTTAACTATCAAATATCTTCTTCGCCGAACAAAGCTAAATCACTTTGAAAAATAATAAATCCTTTTATAGGTACAAACAAAAAAGAAAGGTCTAAGAATATTAAGTTGGTTACAAATGAAGGAATAGAAATAGTAAATCCAGTACTTATTGCTAATCATCTCAATAATTATTTTCTATCTGTGGCTACAAATTTAACCTCAAATTTAACAAATCATCAGATACTTTATCTTGTGAATATTGACGCTAATACAGACACATTTCTCATTCTTCTCACAGATATATTTGAAATTGGTGAAGTAATCAACAGCATAAGAAATAAAAACAAATGTTCAGGATTCCAAGGAGTACCTATTAAAATTATTCAAGGTATGCCTAGTGTTACACTAGATGTTCTGGTTAAATTAATAAATAAATCTTTTTCAGTGGCATATATCCAAATTGTGTAAAAGTTTCATTAGTTAAACCGCTTTTCAAAGGGGGTGACGCAAAAGGGACAGTGAGTGCGTCTAAAATTCCTACAACATTTGTCATTTATTTGGGAACACCCGGTATATATAAGTGAATTAATAATAAAATCTAATGGTTAAACTACCAGTATCATCTTTATATCTATATTTAAACGAGAACTTTAAAGTTTGTAAATCCATTTTAATGAACATTTAGAATAATCAAAAATCCCCAGTTTACGCTTTGAAAGATAGAGTGGATTTGTTTTAAAAGAATGCAACACCAGCTTTCGCATGGGAATGTTTGCGATTCTAAAAATAAATGTTAGCCACTGATCCCCCTTACCCTGTAAGTTCAAGGAGAAACTTCTGACAGTTTAGTTAAGAGCTAGCCACCGTAAGGTCAGGGTGCGTTTCCATTCTTTGAGAGTGCAAGGGTGCAAGGGTCAACGCCTTGGATAATAAAAGTTATTAAATGAAGAGTTATCCCGTTTAACGTTTTATCGAAATACTGAATTCGTGGCAATTCGTTATTCGACGTCTTTCGGCCAATTGTAGGGGATCCATTTCATCTGTAACCCATATCCTACTAAGGGTTAAGGACATGAGGTACGCTACAGGTACGATATCACCTGGAACCCAGGCTTTGATGCCACTACGTTACCGCTACATCTGGAACCGTCAAACTTCCGTCAACACGTAAGTGAAGTTTTACTATAAACTTACGGTCAAATAGTTATCTAAAAACGTTCTTCTTTAATTCGTTTGTTTATTTACTACTGGAAAAATTAGTTCGATCAAATTATAAGTAAAAAATTATTAAAGTAACATATGGTAATAACAAACTGCCGTTTGCGTTTAGTTACCAACTTTAGTTGTTTATCGAAATTAGGCCTCTACAGAAGGGTCGATTGTATTACCTAAGTTAGTATTAATTGTAGTTTATATAAATCAAAGGGATCCCCTAACGTAGTTATAGAATACAAATTGTTTAAGGTAATTTCCTTCTTTTAAATGAGAGCAATGTATTTCGTATAACTATACACCTTCTATTTTCTTTGGTTACTATTATATTGTGTATTTAACGTAAAGCTTCTTTTTATTTTGTAATTATAGACACCTATAAATTTATTAACAGATACTTTCTTTCATTGAAATAGTTTAAGTTAAGTAAGTGGCATATTGTAAAAGTATTCGTCAAAGTGACCTGATTGAAATAGTATTTCGGCGGCTTACACTAAATAAGTAATTAAATAGTAAGTATGCCGTGGCAAAATTATGATCTATCGAGTTTGAGAAGGAAGGATTCTTTATCATCTAATTCCATTTTAAACGTCCACCCTTCAAGACATTAAAGGTACAGTGGCGCCCATAAATTACGACTTTTCCCGATTTTGACGTTTGCAAAATATTCCTGAATTTTAGTTCAATTAATTTCATTTTAGACGCAGGGTCTGCCCTTCTCCACTGTAGTGGCCGGAGCATCTCGCTAACTCAGGAAGAAACTGATATCTTTAACAGCCTCTGAGGCGTAAAACGCGTTCAATCCCGTTATTGGGTATCCAATTACACACCCATTGCATTACAATCACCATTTACTAAAATATTTGAATTAATAGTTTACAGATGTAAATCTTATACCAACATCAGTTCGGATTTAGGGCGAACAAAAACGTTAATGATGCTATATTCAACTTTTTATCTGTTATCTATAATTCTATAAACAATAACCATCTAAATTTAAACCTTTTCTGCGATTTATCTAAAGCTTTTGACTGCGTTGAATACAAAATTCTGTTGGATAAATTAGAAAAGTACGGCTTCAGAGGAATATCTCTAGATTGGTTCCGTTCGTATTTATATGATAGAAAACAGTTGGTTGAAATTATCTAAGGTTCTTACGGTAATTCTGAATTATTTCATTCCAGCATAGTCGATGTAAGCAATGGAGTACCCCAAGGTAGTGTTTTAGGTTCTTTATTATTTATATTACATATCAATGATATTACCCTGATCAGTTCATCCAACGTTACCAATTTTACTCTTTTTCCCATGACAATACCATAACTTATTCAAATAATAATTTAAATCAATTACAATCAACAGCTGCGAGAGGTATCAAAAGTTTATCTGAATCGTTCACTAATAATAAATTAACATTTAATATACAGAAAACGAAAACGATACGTTTTTCAATAAGAGATACATTCCGATAATCTTATTAACAATATGTCTATCAAAAATACAAATACTATTAGGTTTCTTGGTATTATTATTTACAACAACTTAAAATGGCATAGTCACGTGGAATTTATCAGTGCAAAATTGACATCCGCTTGATACGCGATAAAGATTTTAATTATTAAAGTAGGACTCGAAGTTGTTGCACAAGCATATTTTTCTCTGTTTAAAAAATTTTTACGTTGTGGTATACCATTTTGGGGAAACGCATGTTCTAGATATCTAAATTCAATATTCAAAATTCAAAAGAAGGGCCTTGGAACTTCGCACAATATAAGTTCGGGAAATAGTTGCCGTTCACTATTTATAAAAAGCAAAATATTAACTCTAACAACTTTGTACGTACTTGAAACAGCCTCGATTATATTTAAGAATTTATCAAAAACACATAAGTGTAGCGACATCTATACTTATGATACGAGAAATGCCGGTAATTTTGAGCTTAATACACCCAAAAATGTAATTTATGAAAAATCCGTTATATACACGAAGCTTCTCATTTTTGATAAGCTTCAAAATGACCATAAAGCGTTAAACCTATGCAATATTTCAGAACTAAACAAAAAAAACTTCTTCAAGGCTTTGCGTTCTACAATATACAAAAATATTTCACTCATAATTTTTATTGAATTTATTTATTTATTGTATGTATTTCTGTATTTTATGTTTTTAATATTCTATACACTGTAAGTGTTTTCCAATAAATACTACTACCACTACTACACAATTGTGGTATAAAATCACGTTACTTTAGAACTTGTTACTTTAATTTGATGAAGATATCTTCTGAAGATTCGTGCTAGAATATCAAACTTCTGTATTTGGAGACCTGCCCTCTAAAATAACTTTTAAAAAATATTTGGATTTAATTTTTATATGCAGAAGGATTACAAATAATTTATTTATAAATTTGTATAAATGATTGTTTGTAATTAACATATATTACACTTTATAACTATAAAGACGATACTAATTGTTTTTTATTTCCTGATTTCATGCAAGTTATGCACCAAATACGTAATTAATGAGAAGTAAATATACAGAAAATTATATATTTTACAAAACCAGGGTGTGTAGCTACGTATACACAATTTCATTATGAACGAATTTCTAAGATTTCCTTTAAAAATACGTTATTTCTTTTCATTTAGAATGATTATTTATATTCAGGACATAGCTGTGAGAAAACAATTCATATTGATTGATATCCTCGCTTAAAGGAAAAATAAACACGTGTCAGTTCTTAAGCTCGGTATTTACTGAATAATTAATATAAAATGTACATCTCATTGATTATAAAATGTCGTATCATATTTCAAAAGTAAATTGGCTACAGTAAAATAGCTATAAATAATTGTAGGAAAACTTTAGATTTTTAACTGCTACCAATTTAAAAGGAAAGGTAAGATGAATTGCTTTTCATAAGTCTAACAATAGATGTCAACATTCCTGTGAGTTAGTCCCTAGATACACTACAGAATCGCAAATAGCCGCTATTTTAGCACCAATTTTAAGGAACAAAACTGACAAAACCTCAAATACTTAATCTGTAGCGTGAACATGCGCACACGCCTTGACCAATATTTTTTTCAAATACAATTGCAATCACAATAAGCGCAATAGATTTTTTCGTCATGAAGATGCATAATATTTCATTAAACTGTTATAGATATTTTTCTTTGGGGGGGAGGGGGGGATTTCTAAACAAGTGAACCTTTTTACTCTCGTGCCAAGTTTTGCTAAGGAGATCATCAAGACAAAAAGGATAACAAGCACGGATGGAGCATTACCTATGTAACTTGACTGCAAAGTTAAATGATTCTGCTCCTACTGGTGGGGCAAATTAGCCACTATATACGATATAAAAAATTATTGTTCAATTGCACTTTCAAGAATGCAAATGTATATTTTCTCGAATTGATGTAATATTATTACTTTATATAAAGTTTGTGAAACTTTTTAGTACATCTTAGAGTTCTTCTTTAACTTGAATTATAAAGATTATAAAAAAATATTAGTACTTGAACTTTTTCACACATTTAGTTATCCATTTCATTTTTATCAATGTATTTGCAAAGTTTACAAATGAACTCATTGCCTTCTTCTTCGCATGCAGCACAAACCTTGTATGCTCGATATACACTGCCTGAGTACCTGATCCACTCTTCACTTTCTCTGGATGTTGAAAAATAGTACTGCCAATCAGCATCAGTGACCTCACCATCGGTCCTCAAACAGAGCACGATTTGCCACTTTTATCTTTGTTTTCTTTATTCAATTCTTGGACTTGAAGTCGATACTGTTGTTGTGCTGTTGTAATGCGGTAGATGAAATACTGGGTCTTGATAGATTTCTAGAGATGAAAACAAATGCAGTGTGAAAGTGAATATTGCGCTGCCGCCTCATGTGCAATGTTGGGCTGAGGCTTAATAGGTCTGCAAACAATCTCAGCAGAAAATTTCTCTTAGCCTAAGACCTATGACCGCTGAGGATTTTCAAGGGCAGAAGGACCGGGTTCTTCTGTGAACGTAGATGCAATAAAATCTGCTTCGGTAAACACATCTCTGTTGATTGGGACGATACCATATTTTTGGAATCCTTTTACGGCAACGATTCAAGTAGCTGTATTTAAAAGCCCTTCCCAAGAAGGAGAGCGAGGCATCCGATATTACAAGGGCTATCCAAAACGTCAATTACGTTTTCGTCTATAGCCGCTTTGAGCCTGTGCTGCGGGCCCATCTTGGTGTCTGCGTGTTCCCTGGCTCAGTTAGCATCAAGCCGTGTTATCGTGAGGTTTGTGTCGTTCGACATTATTTCACAGTAACAGTTTGACGTGTGTGCCGCAATATAAAATTCGAGAGTTGTGAGGTGCGACATGTAATACGGTTTTTTTTAGCGAAAACATGTAAATCTATTGTAATTTATCCACAACTGTGTGAGGTGTACGGGAACAACGTTATCACTGAAGGTGGAGTGCGTCAATGGTGCATTAGGTTTAAAAATGGCCTAACTAATGCACACGACAAAGAGCGAAGTGGACTATCAAGCATTGTGGCTGATAAAATTGTTGTAAAAGTCGATGAAAGGGTTAGAGAAAACCGTCGATTCACAATGATAGAGCTTTCACTCAGTTTTCCACAAATTTCACGCAGAGTGTTGCATGAAATTGTTTCTCAGAAACTGGGATACCACAAATTTTGTGCAAGGTAGATCCCAAAACTCCTGACAGAAAATCACAAGAACCAGCGTATGGCAGTGTCGTTAACATTTCTGAACTCTTACGACAAAAATGGCGACTCATTACTGGATCTAATCGTAACGGGAGACGAGACGTGGGTCAAAAATGTGAACAGAGAGACCAAATTGCAATATATGGAGTGATGGCACACAAAATTCCCCAAAAAAGCCGAGAAAACGCATGGAAACCTTATCTGCAAGGAAAATTATGGCAACCGCTTTTTGGAGCAGGAAAGGCGTGTTTCTTACTGATTTCCTTGAACGTGAAACAACAAGAAACTCTGAGAGGTATTGCCAAACTTTGCAAAATTTAAAAAAAGCGATTCAGAATAAACGTAGAGGAAAGTTGAGTTCGAAAACATTGTTTCTTCACGATAACGTCCGACCACACACGGAAAATCGCGCCCGACAAATCCTTGAAGATTTTCAGTGGGACGTTTTCCCTTATCTACCATACAACCCTGACCTTGCACCCAGCGACTTCCAGTTCTTCCTAAAGATGAAGTTGTGGCTCGCAACGTAACGCTTTGATGACGATGAGGAACTGAGGAAGGGTGTGACTAATTGGTTGAAGTCTCAGGCAGCAGAATTTACCTCTATGATAAGTGCCTAAATTTGCATGGTGACTATGTTGAAAAGTAGTATTTCGATGCCGCTTTTAAATGTACCTATATAATAAATTTTTTTCTTGTACTTTCTGGATAGCTAATAAGTGCTGAATGGTCCCATGAAACATATATCTAGCGGTCGTAGCTTGTGAATGCAATGAGGTGGAAGGCAAACTATGTTGGTAGATTATTCCAAGCCTTTTTAATAAAGTCAAGATTGATTGTGTGCGTAGGGTGTCTATCAGATATTTGTAACAATGCGTCTTCCTTTGATGGTTTGCATTACTTCAAGAAGTGATAATACAGTTGTATAAATATCTGACTTTGCATCCACCCTAAATAGGGACAAGCAAAAGCTGTCCCAGTTGGAGCACAATCTTGAAGTTCTACTTTCATCCGCTGTCTAGGGTATATGATGAAAAAAGGCATACAAATTCCACTGCTGACATACAACCTGCAAATGTACAGAGAATTCCTTTTTCAGTACATTTAAGGGAGCCAAAGTTTTAGCGCAAAAACGTTCGAAAATTTTGATCGGACAGTCAACAAATCCATTTGATAAACATTGAGAAGGGTACAAGTGATTTTTCTAAACATCTTGTAAAATGCCAAATAATTTCTAATATTTGTTCTATTACGGCCTTGAGCGTTTACTGCCAAGGTTGCTCCTAGTTTTCTTAAAACAATTTCGGGCTGGTCCTTTCTAAAGCCACGAACTTAATCTTTTCCAGCTAATTATGTTTAATGATTGAAGTTGTTAGGAATGTTATTTTGTTCTGCTAGTTGGTAAGCAAGTTAGCTACTGTAATTCCAAAATAGCATACCTTCGTATCTAAAAGATATTTTAGAAGTTGCGTTTTTTGTTTTTTATAAAAAACAGCATGATAATCCCTCAGACATTTTTTGTTGTCAGTAGCGTGTTGGTTTTTGTTTAGAATACGTTCTAGAGGGATACTAAGTACATTGGAAGTTTAACAGCCATTTGCCATGGCATACCACCGTTTTCCACGGCATCTATCGCTCTTTACATCGCTCAAGATTTCCAGGATTGTTGTTGGCTCTTCTTTTGATATCTATGCACCACAATTGCGCCTGAAACCAAAGGAAAATGTCGTATAATAAGTAGCACCAATAATGCCAAAGTAAGCTTGAATTCACAGCGATTAAATAAAAACATGTTATGTTCATTTATAGAATATCTTTTGTCAGGAAAAATGCCATAGCTGTAGCCTCTCTGACGCCATTACGTAAATGTTAGTGCACAAACTAAACCACTAATCTTAACTCTTACTTTGGTACATACCTTTATAGCTTAACTTATGGTTTTTTAAGGTGTAACTGATGATCGTATGCCCTCGAACTTATTTAGTTATAATAGTTAATGCAGTACCCTTACCTTACATCTGCACGTCGAAAATTATGAAAATCTTAGATAATTTCTAAATACGTGGTCATTACATCTTCTAACTTCAGCACACAGCAATAATAGCGGACTAGCGATGTAGTTTAAGCGTCTGCTGCTTTATGGCAGTAAAATAAAAACCAGTAGTCACTATACTCATCTTAGTCACTATGCCACCCTTCCCCTATGTCCAGGTATAACAAGGAAGAACAGTATATTACTATAAAAATAAACAACAGCGATTTAACCTACATTTTTAGTAATCAAGCTAGTATATATTTTATACCGGGCGTCGGAAAATTACTGTCAAATAATATCAAGATGTATAGTACGGGGCTTAGTGCGTGCTATTTAAAATTGACATACACTAACCGCAAGAAAAACAGTCATATCCTACTTTTCTTTATTGCACATTATTTACCTTGTATTTACAGCCTGGGTGATAAAATTGACATTCGTTTTTCTCAAAAACATATACAGTTAGCGATATGGAACGCGAGGACCTTTTTTCTAAAAAAAATCATATTCTTCCAAAATTTTGAAATATAAGAAATAACACGTGCAAAAATACAATTTCTGCAACGGCTTTATAAACAACTTTTAGACCAATAAGTTTGGCTTAAAAATCATATATGCAACTCAAGTTTCAGAATTTTCTGACATATCTTTAGGTTAACCTTCAAAGAACTGTATCTCCCTTGGCATGCATTTTACGCAAGATGTCTTCTTATTTTGACGAGTACTATACGATCGAAAATTATTTAACACTATTTTTTTAGCACTCGGTATATCATATAAAGGTATTATTATACGGACAAAGTAAATAACTAATAAACCATACATACAAAGATGCTTCAATTAAATTTTCATTACAATTTATTACAGCATTTCAGGTAGATTATATTGAAATGTATAATTGCAATAGTTAATTAATTTGGTGTAAGAATCAAGTGGTCTTAAAAATATACATATGCAATTGTTTTACAAGCAGTCTAAATAATAATTTTTAGTGCACTATAAAAATTTCTAAAGAAACCTCAATTTTAATTAAAATTTCTATTTGCATATTAAGTTAACAACCGTCCCCACCTAATTAAAATATAACAAAACGCAAAATATGTATGTATGTACAAGAAAGGGAAATAATTTTTGCGCTGGCATTATCATATTAAAATTTTCTGGTCTCTAAAGAGAAAGATTTGCAGATTTTATAAAAAAATCCACAGTTTCTATTGTTCTGGGTGAATTCACCTCTGTTACGCACCTTTTCACCCTTACTCTTCTACATCTCCTGCTCATATTGTTTTAACAGAAAGTTGTATTAATAATTACAATATTTGTCAAATCAATCAAAAATTATGGACTTTTAAAAATAGAGGTGATCGTCGACCTACATCGACCCCCCCCCTCCCACCTTGTGTACAAATACACAAGTAGTAATAATTAGATTTCCATTGCATTTTCAATTAAGAAAAAAAATTCTAAATGGTACTTTTGGTAGATTTATCGTTACAAAACGAAGTCTGCCAAATATTTGAATCTAAATTGAAAGCGAATTGAGAGATTTTCGCGTGAAATTATCACAATCACGAAACTATTTGACCCTATTGTAAAACACATAAGCTTTTTATTTGATTTCAGCTTGAATTACGCTTCCTACCCAAGAAAGTTTTCCTATTTTCCTGTAGCGTGATGATCTAATCAATTGTTAGGAAGTTTATTGCCGTAAATATTCAACGAATTTAATATTCATTAACAATTATAGAAAATGATTTAAAATAAAATTTTAGCCTAAATCGTTTTTTATAGTACAGATATGGATATTATTATTGTGAACACCGAAAGTTGATGAATAATATGTTAGATTTAATATAAGTTCATATAACACAAACCTTTATATGTACACGAAGCAGTAAAAAATAATTTTCTAGTTCCTATTAAAGGAAGGCATTCGAAAAATTCCCGCAGCATACGCTGAAGATAATTAGAATAAAATTATGACCTACAATAACAGCACTGAAATTAATTAGTGCAGTGTTGTCGGTGACATTTAATTATTGTACTCGTTGAAAATATTAAAGAAGCAACGAATATTCTTTTAGAACGTTATTCGTAGTTGCGTCAGGCTTATTGTGTCCATATTCTTTGAAATTAGGAATAGCATTTTTGGAATTTTTTTATCTTTCTACTGCATTGAAAATTATTTTCAGTAAAGGCTGCTAGTTCGGAAAACGTTCTCGATGTGTTGTATCTCCAAATATTTAAAATTGTGGGGAGCCGTACAAACACAGAAGTTACAAATAAGGGAAAGTCGTAGAATAACATAGGTAAAAGAAAACTTCATTCGATAAATTATACTTTTAAAGACTTTGTTGTATTACAAAACCTAGTTAGCCGTACCTTTCGCATACATTTATTTTGACTTAGTTTAACCAGCTTTAGAGTAAACTTTTTCTCATTAGTAGTAAATACAGACCCTGATTTTAAGCTTTGAGAAAGGGAAAGTTTAATTTATTATATCGTGAAAAATTTTAAAGAGCATTGTTTGTTCTGTAAAATAGCATTATGATCATAAAACGTAAAAGTAAATTTAATTTAATTAAATATAAATCATTTGAACTGTTGTTTAAACAAAAGTATGTCCTATATTATAATTTATATTAGCAGTATCCCAATTATCCCCTGCAATAAAAGTTATTGTCGTTATTAGAGTTTTAATCTTTTATAATTCTGATAAGAATTTTTATTTGATGTCGACTGTTTTCGGGTAAAAAATTCAATTCTGTTGAAAATCACAACTAAATCAGTGAACTACAGCTAAAATATTTCGAATAATCGGAAAATAAACATTTTATAAACTGAACTATTTGTTGTTTGTGTTGTTTATCTCCTTTTTTATATACACCCAAGTGTAAGTGTTTATGTAACGATTTAAAAATAGCAATTTTACATTTATTAATTACATTAAATTTATTATATTCTGTCTTTAATAAAATTAATTATACTAATAATAGTTGCCGTGGTGGAATGACATATTGTCCGCTTCGTTATCGCGCCTTATTCAAAAAACTGATCTCAATAAGCTCGCGTCGCCGTACTCCCCTTAACTTCGTAGATTACTTTCTAATGTTCATTCTATTCAAGCTTTGTAAGGCAAACTTGAAATGTTTTCATTAACTAAAAATTCTTAAAGCGATTCTGTTGATTAACTACGATTATATTATTAACACCTCTTTCCTTTTTCATTTGGTTTTTAATAATCATTTTTTACTGCTCGTTTGTTCCACAATACAATTAATTTAATATACCTCGATTGACGATTACGTAACGTTTGATTCAAACGGAACATTATTTGCAAATTCAAATTAATTAATTAGTTGTTAACTCTATGATAATTAGCATGAATTCTTCGTTCCAAAGCAATTAAGATCCTTGATTAATAACAATTATGAATCAACAAGCGTAGGTTTTTCTAGATAAACTTTATGGAGTAAATCATTGATCACAGATATGTTTTATTTCCATGTACGTTAGATTTAAAATTTGTAATAACCTTTAATCAATTTCACTAGATATATTATTTAAAATAACGTATTGGTAATTATTACAATTTAACTTCCATTTCAGTTCATCTAATTGTTATTTAAAAGGAAGATTGTAAATAAACAGGACAGCTAATTTTTGCTTCCAATAAGAACAACCTAACATTTTAGTTGCATCCTAAGCTATCGTAGAATGCTTTTCGTAGAAGTTTTGCTTTATTTTAATTAATTTTACGAGTTCTCGTCCGAGTGCGAATGGTGTCAGACGTAGTGCTATCGAGATATTTATTGTTCAACGAAATATTAAAGTAAGTGAAAAATTAAATTATTTAAC
>JAHWXV010067500.1:0-10326 GCA_024586415.1 Phrixothrix hirtus | reverse complement strand
TAATATGAACTTAGTCGCTACACTCATAGATGGGGCGTAGTCAAGTCGCAAACCTAATCTTTAATATGAACTTAGTCACCACACTCATAGATGGCGCGCAGCAAGACGCGGGGTATATTTGAATTTATTTTCTAACAGCCACATTTAAATCTAAACATCATCTTGGAAAATTTTTCTAAGTTAGAAATGGCGGGAAAATTCAAATTTGAATTGAGCTCATGTTTTCAGACGTTTTAAAAATTAATCATTTCTGTAAATACAAATTTATAGGTGCATAATTGTCACTAGATTTAGGTTGGTAACGGATTTGACGCCATCTTGGAACTAAAAATCATCTTGGAAAATTTTTCTGAGTTATAAATGGCGGGAAAATTCAAATTTGAATATTACGCCGCCATTTTGGAACTACATTTAAGTTGGTAATAGATCCGACGCCATCTTGGAACTAGATTTAAGTTAGTAATAGGTCCGACGCCATCTTGTAACTGAGGCTTGGCCCCACATCTTCTCTGGGGGCGGACGCCATTCTTACACCTAGGTCTGCGCCCCTCCACCAACTCGACGGCCATCTTGAGCCCCATTCTCCGTCGTACATCTTGTCACGTGACTTAAGCTCCTACACGTGGCTGAGCTGGCGGCCATCTTGGGTCGCATGTCTACTGCGGCGCAGAGTCCGTGGCCCAATTTCTGCACCCGGGGCTTCGGCACACTTCAACACCTAGGGCTACGCCCCTTCAGACACTCTGGCGGCCATCTTGTCATATGCCTTTCGGATTGATGATGTTCGATTTGATCTAGAACCGGCGTTATATCTCTACTATTATTAAATACTTTATAACAAACTTAATAACTACTAGGATGTTTTTTACGCGTTAATTACTTTTGCGTATCTATTTAGTCAGAAAACTGCCACTAAAACTAAGAAATAATTTGGAACTAGTGTAAAAGTAAGTTGAATATAATTTAAACCCTTGGTTTCATAATTATTGTATTAAATCTAATATTACTTCTATTGTAATTAAAGATCATCTAATTTGAAACTTCTATACTAAAATTTTGAGGAGGCTTTCAAAACCGGATAGTTTTATTTGCGTTGGCATAACGGATATTTTAAGTACAATAATATACTAATTGTGGATTTTTATAGGAACTTAATGTGATGTAATACTAAATCAAACACATTAATTGAAAAATTTAGTGGCTGTCAACAGTTTTCCCTGTTGAATGTTCAAATTCTGTAGCTAATCGGTAATTGGCCATTTTAAATTTGAACTTCTAATTTACCATGTAGGTAATACATATATGTATATGATATATTCTGTTTAGTAGGTTTTACTAGCTTCAATAAATATATACTAATAGTCAGCAATACAAAATTAAATCACTTAAACCGCATAGACTCAGATTAGTTCAAAAAGTAGCTTTTTCCTATAAATGTAGTTAAATAGTTGATATTTATTTTGAAAAGTAAATTTTAGTTGAAATAGTTGACCGATCCGAGTCTCATAAATATATATAACTGTTACGCTCATTGTTAGATGAACGTAAATAAATATTCAAAGTTGCTGCTTTCAAGTTGAATATTCAGTTTAATAGATGTAATTATATGACGTCAGCGTTAGCCGGTTTTTCTACGTGAGTTATTAACGCTTACACTGCTTTTGGACGACTGTTCAAACTGAGATTTGAAATCTCTACTCCATTGTGATAATGGTGACATCTATATTTGAATTCTCTTTTTGAATGCGCTAGCTTAAGCATATGACGTGCATATTTATAGGTCTATTAATCAATGGTCGCAGTTAATCTGGCCATTATTTCCTTTACGTTACTTAATGCTAAATATAAATGATTATAGCTCGCGGTGAGCTTAGCACGCCGGTGGTGGACAATGTTATACAGGAATTTACATATTACTAAATTATAACTTGATTTTAACAGTTATGCGTTGAAAATTTAATAATTTTCGGTAGTCTGTAAAACTAAAAGGGTTATATTAAAGAGTTATGTTGTTTAAACTCACGTTTACATAAGGCAATGTTCAAAGTACTTGCTTGGGAAGGTACATCTTAATTAATTGATGTTGTTATGAAATTGGTAGGACCTGGTGACTAGAAGAAGCCGGACGCAACTTGTAATGCAAATAATTCATGCTATTTCTATCAGACAGCTCCGAAGCAGACAAGAGCAGCTAGATGGGCACAAAACAAAATACGTATCTGACAGTTATTCAGGTCCACTTTGGTTCACATTTTCCTAAATGAGCCAGGCAAGCTTGCTAGCTTGATGCTAATTATGCGATTGCATTATTCCAAATCATCTACCAATTCGGCTTTTATGCCAATCACCATTTGGCAGATGTAGTATTCAGATGTAATACGTTTTTCATACGATTTTCAGAAAAAGCATGCGAAATTTACATGCATCCAGATCAAAAGACCATCTACTCTCGGGGATAGTATGAAAACTCAAGTTGATTTCCTTAACCTTTTACCGCTAGGGGGAATACAAACTTAAATAAAGCTGCTCTGTCCTTCTTTTTCACCTAAAGTCGTTAATTCACTCATCTTAGTATTGCGAGAACATATGATTTTATATACACTAATAATTGCATCTCGTGCCGGCCTTATTTCTATTAATAAAATGGCGTAAGTGACATTAATATGAATCCGATTTAACTTGTAGTTGAAATTTTAATTTTAGGAGCTCCATTTTGTGCTACTTTACTTGTACTATTTCAGATTGAAGTTTATAACACTATAATCCACATTGAACTATTTCTCATGCACTTTTGAATATGAATTTTGATGCCACCTTTATCTTACTTACCCGAATTTTCTTGATATATTAAATTTGAAGTTAGTATAGTAGGCGGTATTAGGATTAAACCAACAGCAAACCGGGCAGTGTGTAACGTTCTTTTTTTAATCATCGGCATTTTATTGAATTTCAATATGTCAAATTGAATTAAATAATTTACGCCTTGGAATCTTTAGGTATTTCGTTGTGAAATGCATAAATTTGGTTGTGAAATAAAAATAGGAATGTAACATTTGAACTAAGTGCGCCCCTGTGTTTTGCGAATATGTAGATAACGCCGCTGCGAATGCGATACGAATATTAATGGCAGTATTAGAAGGCCGTTGGTTGAATACCGTCGTCTAAAACTCGGCACCAAAACTTCTAACTATGGTGTGTTATACTGTTTATTAGTTTATTTTCGTTTGGTTATACCGTACCGTGCTACGTATACCGGGTAAGATTGATTCAATTTGTTTATAACTTAATTAATTTCCATCATTAGGTATAGCAACAAGTACCGGTTGGACTTAATAAATATGGTTGGTCTGAATTTGTAAACGTTAGAAGTAAGTACCATTTATCATCATTTGCTGCTTTCTTAATGGTAAATTTAATTAATAAAGCAAATTAATCTTGGCGCAATGTATTTGGATAGATAGACTGGTGTCGTCGCTCTTGCACACGGAGCTGAGGTTAGTCTGTCTTTGTTAGCTGTCATACGTTTCAATCCGCATATGTTGATAAAAATTGAACTTCAACTTTTTACGATAACCGAAAGGTATGTTACCAATTGATATCCTTTATATTTTAAAAATAACGTAACGCTAAATTATTTATCGACGGGAACGAAAACCCATTAGTTCAATTATAATACATTGCTCGCCATAAGAAGCTATCGTAATTGTAAAATTTCGCTTTAAATAAGATCGTTCAAATAATGTTTTCCACTACTTTCTAAGTTTATATTTTCTTCGATTAAATTTGAATCAAGTTTAAAGTAAATGTTTGAGGTAGTTTGTTGAGATAAATAAATTGTTTTGCGTAAGTTTTACTTCCGTACAGTTGTATTTGAGTTTGTTTGCACAAATTATAAAATAGAATTTATCGCAAAATTGTGTAGATATTTAGGAAGTTTTGTATAGGAGGTGTAACGTTAAACTTTTCTTTGCAAAGGTAATCTTAAACGATGAGTAGTTCAGTTATTACTTTTGCAATTCATATTTGAGTATTTTAGTAAAAGTAGAAGGTACAGAATTTACTTGAGCTATATTTTAAATTACTTTCTTTAATATTTCACTTCCTTATGTTTAGCTGTGGTATATGATTTTTGAAATTTGCATCTTATAGCACCTGTTAAGTTATAATGTTAGAATATCGATAACAAATAACAACTGATTCTTCTTCTCTAACGTATTTGATATTACAAGTCGTCTACCTAACGCTAATAGTTTGTTCACTGTAATTTCGACTGCCGTTTTGTTTTGTAATATTAAATTTTTCTTTGGTAAGTTTTAACGGAGAGAAGAAGTTTGTTATCTGTTTACGACTATTCTAGAGATTTTATTTTTGGAAATGTTAATTGTAACATAAATTTCTTGTCACTTATAAATATCGAGTGGCCTAGATCCCGTTACGGCAAAAGGCAATAACCCAGTTTGTCATTTTGGTGTTCTGTAAGGGATAACAATTTAAACGTAGTTTTACCAATCTTTATTATTTTTATTTGCTGATATTTATTGCCGAATCGCTCGCGGTAATAAACGAATGTTTTGTTGTACTTCAGTTGTATTTCATTTCTTGTTCCAAGAACCTAGCTTTTCTTTCGGTTTCGGTAGCACAATAACTCAGAAGCCGTCCTACATCTTTTGTGTAAGGTGTACGTACGAAATAGGACGGTACATACGACTGGCACCCTTACAGATATATGATTTCTTTCTCTTCCTACAGGTACCATCTGCGAGTTGTAGACGAGAGTCAAAACCAGCGTAGCATAGCCGCCCACTCCCCTCTCCGGTTAGTTTCTAATGAGATAAGTCGGGGTGAGTTTCGTTTTCTACTACAACACGAGCAACCGAAGGGTTGTTGTAAGATCCCACGTGGCAAGTGGATAATTGAATAAATAGAAAAAGTGCTTTATAAGGACGGTGACAGTAACATAGCTGCTCAGCGTGAATTTCGAGGACATTATGCTATTGATCGCAACCGTGCAATTCCAGTAGCTCATGGTATCAAGATTTTGATTCTACGTTAAAGAAAAAAAGGAATAATGCAAAACCAAAGTGCCCTCGAAAATGTCATGACTTTGAGAGAAGCTTTTTAGCGAAGTATGACCATCAAGTGTATACAATAATATTAAATTTCACCAACGTGAAATTTAAATCACTCATGAAATAACCGTGATTATCAAAACAGCGTGCATTTCTATAGAACTTTAACTTGAGCTAATTAATTAAAGGAAAGATCTTATTAATAATTTACTTGTGAGCACTGAAGTCAATTTCATTTGTCGGCACTTTTAACAAGCAATGTTCGGTACCGGCCTTCAAAAGGCCCCCGGGTAAATTCATAGGGCACCGCTTCAAGCTATGGTGCGCGATGTTTCAAAAGGGCTTTAACTGGGCCACATTATGTTCACATGTTAGGGAACTTTATTGCTCCTGTGGTTGCTCGTCTTCCAGTCAATGTGGGAACGAACATTTTTTCAACAAGATGAGAATGCATGCCACACCGTATGTGCTTCCATGGCAGTTGTGATGAAGTTGTTTCCTAAACGTGTTAACTCAAGGTTTGGGAACATCTCATTGCCACTCAAATTATTAAATCGTTCAGGATGTATTTCTTTCTGTTGAGGGTATCTCAAACCCCAAGTCTTCAAAGGTCCAGTACAATTCAAGACCCGAAATGTCGCGTTCAAGAGGAAGTTGAAGGAATTCCTCTATAGATGCAGCAAAGTGTAATGGGTGACGTCATCACAAAACTTGCTAAGTGTATATAAGAATGATGGTTAACCGCAAGTGTTATTTTTGGGCCGTAAATTGACGGCTTCGGTGATTTAAAGTCGAAAATAACTAAATGCTTTCATGCCACTATTGCATTCATACTTCCTAAAATCAAATAAAATCAATCGTTTACTCTTAAAGTTTTTGAAATATCCCGGAAGTGTGATATAATTATAGCGACATATGGATATAGTGTTCATATATAGTTTTAATGTTGTCGCTAAATAGTATACTGTTACAACATATGAAGAGTAAATCACCACTATACATAAAACATTTTCAAATTCAAAGTAAAATGGAATTTTTTATTCATCAAATTATAAATTTATAATGACAGTTATAATAATTAAATATATTTATTTGTATTAAGTTTTATTTCCATATCCTTATTTATATTAAATTTTAAAGCGATAATTTGCGTTGGATAAAACCGAAACCATAACTACGCTAAATTACGATATATCTGAATCAAAGATTAATCTTAAATAACATCCTGTTTCAGTATCTGAAATACCCATCCTTGCTTCAGTAAATCTAAAGCAAAAATGTAAAACTGCATTACTTAAATTGTATACTATTGCCTTTTGCAAAGTTGATATACTTATATGTTAGTTTCTCTTGAAAAGTTACTGTAATTGCAATAATCGCAGTTACTGAAGGGCGAGAGGCATAGATTTTCCCGTAATAAGTAGCTGAAATATCCTCTATCCATTACGTCATGTAGTTTTAATTGCAGTAATTTATTTACATTGATACATACCGTTACCTTCCCTCTACCAATTAATCATCTGGAAATAACCGTACACTTCTATATTGATTAACCAAGATGTTACAACAATATTAAACCTCATTTAACATCTTCGCATAAAGGATATAACTTCGAACTGGCTTGGTGTAATATTTTTTCTACGAAGAAAGTACTTAAAAATTAACACCTATTCCAACTTTGCCTATATCCTAATAGACAACGAAATGACCGTGAGACATGAAGACTGAAAGATAAAGGAAGCTTCCACGCACCAGAGCATTAGCTATAAGAAACAGCACGAACAAACGACATTCTAGCACTTTATACTTTTAGGTTAATATGCTCTCAAGAGATGTTACTATTATAATAATATAATAAATACAAGCATTTTACAATAAATAAACTCAATTACGATAATAATGAATTATGTTAAAGTTAATTTAGCAAAGTAATATTTCCTAACTGCAGTTTTATTATACTAATAATTAGGAAAATCAAAAATTACAGAAATGGTTACTGCACATAACCTTTGTGACATGACACAACGGTTTGTATAAAATGTTAGATCGTCGTAATTTGTAACAAAAATCAATTCAGATCCAACATTAAATAATATGATATATATTAGTGTATATTTAAATTTTCCAAAATTATGTAAAGAAAACAGCATAAGTGTATATCTAAGCTTTAACCTAGTAGTTCTCAGACAATATAAAATGGACAGTTGGGAACAAATAAATTTTTAACAAGGTTTACAGCTCTAACCGCGGGTGGAAATAAAAAATACACAACAAGGGCTCCTCGGATGTTGTGAAACTAAAACAATCAAACAACGCGCCTCTATAAGATAAGGTAACAATATGACCAAAGCAATAAGAATCCAGCAAGGTTTTTCAGATACCGAATGATTTTTGAACAATCACATACAAACAACTAGAAAGCTAAATGTTTAAAATACAGATTTGTGGTCGGTAAGAAGCACCGCGCAAGGATATTTTAAGATGGCTAATAAAATCCCTAATACACGCAAAATACTATCTTTATTTCTGAAACTCTATAGGAAGACAGACACTGCTGCAAGTAGAGAAAATGTCAGGTGATGTTTAAAAATGCAACTCAGAGTGAAGAGATTTAGATGTACCATCAGAATATGAAAATAAAAAATCTGCAGTGTTGTCATCTACTACTAAAGTCTTAAATATTTTACAAAACGCGAACGTAATATATATATAATTTAACGCAAACTCTGAGAGTTTCCAACCCAGTTACGCGAAACTAAACAAATTGGATGGCAAAGAAAATACGAAAAGGTTTCCGACAAGTGTAGCATCCAAGAGGACCGTAATAGAAAACACCCTGGATGGCTTGAAGTCCTCAAGAAATAAAAAGTCAACGTATATCGCAAGCTCGGAACCTGGTGCCATTTCAAAAGCTAAACTGAAAAGGAAACTATGCCGCCGAAATCATAGTATAAAAATCAAAGGAATACTTCAACATTTTAAAGTAAGGGGAATTTGAAAGTACGTCCTATAATTCATCATCACAGTGAAGTAAAATTATCGAACATTTATCGTAAATCTATATTTTAAACTAAGATTAAATTTACTACTGCCATAGACTGGTAAAATCGTTCAACTTTGTTTTTACCTTTTACAGACAAGAATTTAAGGAAGCTACCCTTAAGTAAACATTTGTAGAATTTAAGTTTGTGTATTTTTGTACATAAACGTATCTTGAAATGTTTTAAGTATAAATTTATACGAATTATGAACTTTTGTTAATTATTAGATTTAAACGTTGCTTTGGTGGAAGCTACAAAATTTAAATAAATTTTGTTATAAAATTTTACATTCACTTACAGGTAAAGATTATAATATTGTAGCAAATATAGTGTACTGAGGTAAGGGTCTTAACCCTTAGGTATAATTTATAATAAATGCCTAAAAATACTTTGGTTACCTAACTAAAAAAACCAGTTAACTCATAAAATAAACCACGAATTAAATACAATCACAGCAAATTGCTCAAAACTGCCACTAGGTAACCAATAAAAATAACAGGCATCAGAATGAATTAATGTAAATTTACCATGAAGTCGTTCGGCAGAGATTAATTGATTAAACATCTGCATATCTACAACATCTTCAAATTTCACACATACGTTTTTAGTTATTCCATTTTACTTAACTGCGATAATCCTGGATATTTTGATATGATATTATATGACTGTTAAAGTGAATTAATAAAAACGTCAAATATTTGTATTTACGTTACTTTAAGCTAAGTTAGTAAGATGTAAAATTTTATAAAAGAATCGATATTCAAGTTTCCATACTAATAAGAAGCATTTAATTAAAAATTCTTGACTTAAAACTTTGGGACAACGACGTCTATATTTTCCTTTACAATTAATAAACAAAACAGTTTAATATTCAAGGGTATTATCTTTAAAAGAAATTGTTGGGCAATTTCAAATATAAGTTGAGTTCTTGAGTTTGGGTTGTAAAACCTAAGTTCGACTGCAAGTTTTAATGAGCTATATAATTTAAGCGTCATTAAGAATAATTCATAAGTAAAAGTTAAAAAACTTTAATTATTAAAAAAGTTACAACAGTAAGGAGAGCTAGTATTTAACATAATTAGAATGTATTTTATGTTTCGTGGCATTTGATGGAGCCAGTTGTTTCTCAATGAGAAGTGCTAACAACTATGATGCTAATTGTCACAGCATTAACTTGTGCGGTTGTAATTTACTGTTCGGTGTAAATCTCTTTGTCCACCATAGATACAAAGCAAACTACAACATGTATTATATCTGCTTAAAGTGGGCTTGCATTTAGAGGTAAACATGCATGCCAATTTACATAATCAGTTCTACGTTTAGTTTAACAGATATTATTATACAATTGTAACGTGCGCTAGAAAATAAAGGAATATTTCCATTTAATTGGAATACGTTAATTGTTACTACTTTTAATAGCAGGACGACCGCACCTAATAGATTGTATATGTGTTAAAATAGACCTACATGTGGTAACTAGTGCATTATAAACTTCAAGGTATACTTCCAGTACGAAAGTGGTATGCAAGAAAGGTTTTGGAATAAACAGTTCTGTTGTTTAGGTACTATCTTATGCGAAAAATTCACTCGTAACTTGTCTAGTGTAGCAGGTATTGACAAGGCCTGTTTTAAGTAAGGTACAAAGCGTATCATTGTAAACGGGCTAAAAATTAAATAGAGGAAGTTAAGGAAATTTATTATTTTAGTGGGATTCCTAAAAAAGATATTAAATGCCTTCCTTAAATAAACAAACCTTATTTGGTTTCTTTTATAGATACCTTTTCATATTTCCACCATATGGAACGAACCGAATCCCTATTATCTTGATGAATTCAAATACATTTCAAATGTCTTACTAGGATTACTAGTAAGATTCTCTAGTCAATTTATTGGTTAGCATAGAACGCTACTTAAGTAATCCTTTCAGTTGAAATAAATTACCCTTACACCAAAGTTTTCAAAGCTGCTGTCGAGTTATCGAGCTATTTTGAGCAATGACTTTTTTCTACCCGTTCATATTAAAGTATGTCATTTACATATCCACCGCAGTGATTGAAATTGCACTTCAATAACCAGTGTGGTTGAAATTGACGACAATCAATTGTTATAAATACACGCATTACAAAATAGCATGCCATAATGTATTTCTCTATAAAAATCAATGTTACCTTAAAACATAATTGAATTGTCAATGCGTAATTCGTATGTGGCGCTGT
>JAHWXV010067497.1:0-10552 GCA_024586415.1 Phrixothrix hirtus | reverse complement strand
TTTTATTTCCAGGCGGCGGAGGTCTTCGCTCACCTGGACCCAGCTTGATTTGTTGTGAATTACGATTGGAGGTATGCTACTGTTGCTCTTTTTGGGAGCTAATGGTATCTCAGTAGCATCCGCTATTTCCTCATAGCGGTTCGACGTGGTGATGACCTTCGCGGAAAGCTCCACATTGAGCTGCCTGGAGGAGGGCTTCCGCTTCTTGCTCTTCTGTATTTCGAAGCCGTCGGCGTCGGTTTGCTCCATTGTTTCTTTTGCCGCGGAGTTCACCGGAATTTTGACGTTCTTTACGGCGGCGGCGGTCCTACAAATGTCTTCTAATTCCTTTCGTAACATGCTTGTAGCGGAAACTACAAGCAAAGCTGCTTCAGCTGGCGTGGCAGTTGAGGATGTAGTTGCAACTGCTGTTTCTTGTTTCTTCTTTTCGTCCTCTTCTCGTCTTCTCCAGCGTTCTTCTTTTGACAAACCGTAGTACGGATCTCGTAAACGGCGTTGCGCGATCTCTTCAGGGCATACCCATGAGTATTGTTTTTCGGCCATTGTCGATTTAATCAATCTGAATTTGATAGTGTTCAATCAATCAATTATCTGAGTGTGCTTTGTACTGCACCCGACCCACTGCTACAAATAGACGGGGCCTAAGGTACAGTACAATAAACGAAAAGGTTGAGTAAAGAGGAGCTAACGACAAACACGTGTGTGCTTGTCGACAGCTCAGCGCACTCTCCAATCGAGAAACACTTCTCATATCTCCGACGGATTTTTATGCATTTTTATGTGCGATTTTGTCGTCGGTGTGTGCACCGACTTCCCATCGTGGGCGGAGTGTGAACTGTTCTAGCAATTATTTTAAAATTGCTAGAATTTCTGGTAGGCATAGCATTATTTTTGCTATGCCTTCTGATATTGTGCCACACTCTTTCGTGGCATCCACGTGAAGTCGGCCGACCTGCATCAGTTGTTCCAGACTGAACAGCTTTTCGGTGATCATCTCCGTCGGAGTGCACGGCTCCTTCCCCTTGAGTGCTGCGGCGTAGGATACGCCGCTTCTTGTTGACACTGCTACTGGTGTCGGTGCTGCTGGAGCCGGTCCTGCAGGATACCTTGGGTGGTTAGGGCACCCTCAGTAGCTTTCTGTGTGCCCGTTTCCGCAGTTTGCGTACTTGGCGGGCTCTTCGCGGCTCTTCACGCATTCCGCGGTGTCGTGATCGGCGGCGCACTTGACACATTTCGGCGTCGCGTGACCCCGCCGCTGGGTGTGCCCAAACTTTTGGCACCATGGTACTGTACCGTTCTACCCGATTTTTTCGGCGTCTCGACTGTGATGTGTAAGCTTAGCACAGCCTTAATGTTAAATACTTGCTTTCCCGCTGGATATTTCTCCACCTCCAGGTGATTTAGTGGCATTGGGGTCTTCTCGGGTCCCCTGGGTATCCTCCTAACCGATAGCACAGGGATCCCTTGGCGAATTAGTTCGTCCTTTATCTCGTTGTTGGTAATTTCTTGCGGGAGGCCACGGATGACCACCCGCAGAGGTTTCTCTTTGTTGAAGAGGTGAGTATGGAAAGGGATTTCCCTCTCCTTGTTATAATTGACGACCTTCGCGTGGTCGCCTTCGGTGTGGAGATGGAGTTTTAAGCCAAGAGCCATGTTCTTGGCGTCGTAGCTCTTGACTTCCATGCTGCGGAGGTGTTCGCAAACCTGGATCCAGCGGGACTTTTCTCTTATTACTATTGGCGGTACTTGCTCACTTTCTCACCTTTCGGTGGTGGCATTTGTTGCGAGCGGGTCGAACCTGTTGTTAGTTTGAACTTTTGCTGCTGGTTCTGTTGCAGCTGGTCTTCGGGATTGACGCTTCTTCCCCTTTTTCTGTACAAACCCCTCTAGGTCCTGTATCCATTCTTTCTTATTCTTCTTCTTCTTCTTCTTCTTCTTCTTCTTCGGAAGTTGCGGAGTCAGGGTTCCTGGCTGCCAACTTCCTGGCGTCTTCTTCGGCGCTCTTCTGCGCGGCGAGTAGATTGATCTTTTCTATTGCAGCGTCGTCTTTTTTAATAATTACTCTGGCGAACTTCTCGGCATCTTCCAAGTCTCTTCTGCACTGAAGGATAATTTTGCCGGCGGTATTTTCGTGGCTGTGGCTTCTTTAATAGTTTTTGGGAGTCGCTGACTAAACGCGTCATCGTAGTGGAAGCAAAATAGACACTATCAAACACGCAATTTTACAATTACGCACTATCAAATACCTATTTACTGAGTTAGATACTGCAACTGACCCACCGCAGCAAGCTGAAGGGGCCTAAGTTACAGTATCAAAGAGTACTAGAGCAAACAACAAACACGACTGCACTTGTTGAAAGCTTACCCCTCACTCGTGATTATCGGAGCCCCAAGAAATCACTTCTTATGATTTCCAACGGAGCTGTTTAGCATTTTTGAAGCGAATTTTGTCCCCGGTACGTGCGTGTGGGTTTCCCATTGTGGGTGGAGTGTGGTTCTTCTGGCATATTTATTTCTTGAATATAGCAAGGATTGCTGGGAGGCATAGCATTATGTTTGCTATGTCCTCGGAGATTGGACCATACTCCTTTGTGGCTTCCACAAGGAGGCAACCGACCTGCATCAGCTTCTCTAGGTCTAGGAGCTTTTCGGTGTTTGCTTCCGTTGAAGTTGGCGTTGAGTTTTGAGGCTCCTCCCCCTTACTGCAACGGCATATGACACGCCTCTTCTCTGTGATGGTTCTGCAGACGCTGCTGGTGCTACAGGTGGCCTAGGGCGGCTTGGGTAGTCCCTGCAGCTCGCTGTATGCCTGCCGCCGCAGTTTACGCACTTCGCGGCGTTTTTCGCACTCCTTGGTGTCACGGTCTGCACTGCACTTTATGCATTTTGGTGCCGCGCTGCATCGTGCCCAAACTTTTGGCACTTGTGGCACTGCACCGGTTCTTCGATCTTGTAGGCATGTAGGCATCAGAGCATTGCTTCACTTGGAAGATTGCTTTACCCGCCGGAAATTTTTCCACCTCCAGGTGGTGTAGCGGCTTGGGGATCTTTTCAGGTCTCTTATGCATGCTACGTACCGTTAGCACGGGGATGCCGTGTCATTTGAGGTCGTCTCTTATCTCCTCATTTGAGATTTCCCGTGGGAGGCCACTGATGACCACCCGCAGGGGCTTCTCTTTGTTGAGGAGATGCGTGTGGAAGGGGATTTCTCTTCCGTTGAAGTAATCGACAACCTTCACGTGGTCATCATCGCCTTGGAGATGGATTTTTATGTCAAGTGCCATATTCTTGACTTCTTTGACCTTGACTTCCAGGCGGCGGAGGTCTTCGCTCACCTGGATCCAGCGGGACTTATCGCGTACCACTATGGGTGGAACTTGCTTGGTTCGGTGTTTGCGAGCTTGAACTTTTCGTTCGTGGCGAGAGGCTCGTACCTGTTGCTAACAGGTAGTTGCTGGTTCTGTAGCGGTGTGTCTATGGGATTTCGTTTTCCTCCCTTTTTGCTGGACGAAGTCTTTTGTGCCTCTTCTTCGGAATTTTAGTAGTTAAGGTTGTTGGCTACTAACTTCCTTGTGGCTAGTCCAGTGATTTTCTTCTGCGCAGCGGTGATTTTGTCCTCCTTTGGATGGTATCCTTAAAGACGACTTCTGCTTCGTCTAGGAGTATGTCATTGGCCATTATTTCTTGGAACCTTTTGGGTAACCTTCTTACATCCGATGGTTTTTATATATATGTGCTCGTCAGTTGAGCTACTGTTTCTATAATCTTCAATGGTGTGATTTATTGAAAGGATTGCCCTCCTTTCGTCTTCAGTGAGCAGGCGAGACATTTACGATTTCAAAGGAGTATGGGCACTGTCAAACACATAAAAACTATTTATGCACTATCAAGTACCACTAGCGACCCACTGCAGCAAACGGAAGAGGCCTAAGTTGCAGTATCTAAGAGCATACAGGAGCAACCGACAAACACAAGTGTACTCCACGGATGCTCGATATATTGACCCAATAAAGCTGCTGACCTGGTTTACTATGTTTATATCCAGGGCCGGGAAGGAGGCTCCTCCCATTTACTGGTTATCGCGTTTCGCGCTCCCACTAGCACTAGCACTGCGTGTCTAGTTGGTGGGAGGGGCTCTTGCTACGTCCGCCTAGGACATGCCCCTTCGCGAATAGTTCTTCGCTTTCGCTGGCTTGGGATACCTGGGGCACACTCTGTAGCTGGAGGTATGTGCCCCAGCGCAGTTGGCACACGTTGCCGAGGTTGTCTTAGGTTTAGCGCACTCGCCGCTAAAGTGGTCGCTCCCGCACTTTACACATACGGGTTTAGCCTGGCAGTGTTTCCGGGTGTGGTTGAACTACCGGCATCGGTGGCACTGAGTTTTGCTACACTTTTTTCTACGTGGCGTTTCTATGCCCACCTCCAAGTTGAGCACTGTCTTCAGCTTGAAGATTTTCTTCGCCTGACTGGTATTTTCCAATTCCGCGTAGATCAGCGGTATTGGAATCTTGTTGGCGCATCCTGTGGACAATTAACGCAACGAAGCCCTGTTCCTTGATGTCTTCTACGATGGCCTCGTTAGTGAATTATTGAGGAATCCCCCTGATGACAGCCTGTAGTGTTCTGTCCTAGGGGAGGCCGAAAGTGTGAAAAGTTATTTTTTCAATGTAGCAGGAACAGAATGATGCTCTGGTGGTCGATGAGCGTTGCTGGATCTATTTTGATGCCGGCAGACACACTTCGCGCCCTGAGGACGGCTATGCCTCGAGCTTGAAATATAGCGGCGACTTCAGGCCACTTTTCCTTCGCACGGAGCGTTATTGGTGCTATTGCACCTTACGGAGCAATTTCTGTGCCTTTCGCGGGTGGCACTTCAGCTGATAAGACCTGGAAGGTGTTCGCGGTCTCGATCAGATTTTGAGGCACTTCAGCTGTCTTCCGCTTCACCTCCGTGGAGCCGTCTGGGTCGCTCTCCCTCTTAGTATCGCGCACTGTGGGAGGTACCGTTGCACTCACGTTTTCCTCGGAGGAGAACTCCATTTCTGATGCTAACTTCTTCGCGGCGGCTGCCGCATCGAAGTTGGAAGCTGGTTCCGAAGTCTTAGTGACGTTAGAAAGCTTCGGGTTGTACCATTCGTTAACAACTCGACGTCGCTGATCCACCGCACTGGGAAACGTAGGTGGAATTGAGTAAAATACTGTCAAACACCCGCAGGCATTAGCAAGTAAACACACAATTCGCAATCAAAGATACTATAACCTACCCACCGCAACAAGGTAAAGGGACCTGAGCTATAGTATCTTAAGAACACCGGAGCTAACAGACAAGCACCTGCGTACTTAGTGAAAGCTCAATGTGTTCTCTGCCCGATTTTGCCGGACTATCCCAAACGAAGACTCTCCAGGTCAAGTCTGTCATACACGCAGGCAGCAGTAGCATGATCACCCAAGCCCACTATCGCAGAAAATCAGGCAAGCACGACCGCCACCAGCTTCGACATCGCGAACATCCTCGGGACAGGACAAGATAGTCCTGGAAGCCACAAAAACGTGCAACACGTTTGCGGAAGGTGTTGCGAAATTTATTGAAGTCCTTCCAGAATTAATCCGCATCTTTAAAAATTAAAGCGGGCAGTCGGTACGTGCACACGTACCAACTACAGGACAGCCTCTATAAAAGACCAGTTTAGATGGATGTTATGAGATTTGAATCTCGGGACTCCGTTGGCTAAGTGAAGTTATAGTTACAGTCGGATAAAGAATTGGTCGGTGTGAATTCGAGTAGAGATTTACAAGAAGTTGGAAGTTGTGCGCTTTTATACATAATTATCATGCTTCGTTCTTTGTTCTACGAACGCTGTTGATAATCGTGTATTCAGTCTTTTATTGACTGATAACGGACGGCTACATGTATTTTGGTTATCTATTTATTTATAACGTAATATTGCGCAATTTCAATTAAACATTAGAGAAGCTCGTAGACCTCCGACGAGTGCGGTTGTGTTTTGTTAGCTCCTCATTCTATTACTTGTGCTCTCTTATGCTGTACCTTAGGCCCCTCATACATATTGTAGCGGTGGGTCGGGTGCAGTACAAACACCTTTGCGACTACTAGTGTGATTATACTAACGAAGCGTACGACCTCACGACCCTCACGCGAGCCTTCGACCTCGCATTCAAAATTCAGAAAGCTATTCAAGATCGTAACTTTGACCTAGAGGAGCGTCTTATACCGCAGTATTCGGCGGAAGACAGAGACTCCTTCGTACAGCTACTTGAACAAGCAAACTCCAGCTGTGCGACAGCTAACTTCGTAGCGGATGAAAACACCAGCTCTATACGAAGAAGCTTCAATTCCACCGAGGAGGCTGCGCAAGCCGTGCAGAATGTCCTCGCCAGTGAGCCGTACTCCTCGGACGAGGAGAAACAACTTCAAATAACTACCATGCCAGCTCCCTTCAACGTCGGCGCCGAAGCCTTCCAGAAAGCTGGAGGCAAGAAGTGGAGGAAGCGCAAATCCAAGAAAGCAACTGAATGCCCAGCACCTAAGCAGGCAGCACTCTCCTCCGAAGTCAACAGCTACGATGTGCTTCAGGCAACCGAAGAAGCGGCGGTAGTGGAAGAGATCACCGAGCTGGAGGAGCTACCTAACATCGAAGAGCCTTTCCAGGTCCCTGCTAAGACATCCAAGAAAGCTCTGCCTATCGTCATCCGACGCAAAGAACGATGGACCTCCGTTGTGAGCGATTTCATGAAGAAAAACATAAAGATCACCCTAGAGGATCTCCTGAACAAGATCTTACCGTAACCTCCGTACGCAGGATGCGCCGGAGGAGAGACAAAGTCCCAATGCCACTCAACTTTATTGAGTTAATAAATACAGTGGAGGGCAAGGCCATCTTTCAATTACGGGCTACATCTACGAGTCACCGAGGCATTGAAGAGGCATTAGCCAATGCCACCGGCGCCAGAAGCACGGGAACACCTAACTGAACTGCTATACAGAGCCGCGGTGTGTAAAGTGCAGCGAAAACTACTTTTCTGGGCAGTGCGCGAAATTCAGAAAGACGCCCGCCAGGTGTGCTAACTGCGAACTCCAGCACACTGCTTCCCGCGGTTTCCGCGAGTAAGAAAAGCAGTTTCCAGTGTGTCTGCAAGTGTAAGCGTGCCGGAAGTAAGCTACGCCGAGATGGCGAAGTCGGCATCTCCATAGAACGCCAAAGTGATGGACGAAGGTGACAAAAACATCGAAAATCAACGCGACGCGAGCGCAAGTGAGGGCCACGCCCCCTTGAAGCTCGATACATCAAAAGTGTTCGCGGCAGCTGGCGTTGTTCTTCAAGTGAAGCGGGGCGCGAACACATTCGCCGATGGCATTGAAGCAATAATTAATGCACTTCCTGAAATTCTACAAATTTTCGGATATTAAAAACTGAAAATTAACAAAAACAAAATTCGAGGGTATTCTGTCGTCAGTATGTGCGCGTGCCGGCACACAATATACTACTACACCCGTCCCACATAGATGGGCAGCCGCGAGTGGGCGACGCTAGTACATTAAATGTCAGGATTTAACAAGGATGAAGGTGGTAAAAGTTATCGCAACTTGGTACACCGTAAACCCAGAGTTCATAGTTTTTTCAATTAAAGTTTTTCTGTTAATTAAAAGTAGTTTTGAGATTGTTTTAATATGTAATATAATTTCGGAAGCTATCTCTATTAATTATTAATTAGTTTTGAGCGGTTTCTCAATGTTTTAAATCCGGATTATTATTGCACCATATTTCGTCGCCTTAACTATTTACAATTTATGTTTACTCAGGTTAATGGACAATATTTAAACTTGAATCAATTTAAGATAATTCGCTCCCGATTACATTCTTACTGTCTTTCATAATGTCTTATCTTTATAATCTTCCGAAATTTCACGTAATGTACGCGCGATTTGTTGTAAGTCGATTTACGCATCACTTTTACACTTTAACAGTTTCCACGGGAAATGTTACAACACATATTTGTTTTAGAAATAAATTCCTACCAGAGGCGTCACATTCAATGGAGTAGAATTTTAAAATATACGCCAAAAAAATTTGAAAAATCTAGTTATAAGGAAAGTTCTTATTAAAACGGACAACTTGATAAATGTCTCTGTGTGCATCAGTCAGTTGACTCGGTACTTTGAAAATTTAGTTATTTGTGATGGCTTTTATTTTTGGGTTGTTGAAAGAAGCACTGCTGGATAAAAGTTGTCTTTGGGTGACGAGGTGGTTGAAGTGGCGCTGCGCACCAGACTAAACGGTCCTTCCAGGCCGGAAACCAAAACCTTGTTAAGAGATGGGCTGAACGCATAGAAATATGAGCTTTTATTTTTAGTTCACCCTATACACTAGCAAAGAACTTAGATAATGCCTGAATAAATTGAGGTCTTCTTTATTTAAACGAAAGTTCTAAAACACATTGACCCCTTTTTCACCAAGTCGTAAATATTTAAAACCCTATTTTTCAATGTTGATAAATAAACTTGCACTACAGCTTTTAAGTTAACAAGTTTAACATTTTAGGTTGATCAATAAGAAAAAGACAATTTATTTACGTAAACATATATCTATTTGCCCACGCGAATAAGAACAGTCGTTTATGTTTTCCCGGACATTATCGTTATTCCTTGTTCATAAAATAAACCAAAAACTTTTACACACTTAAATAAAGAAAACAATGCGTAGATTATTGGACACAAATTTATTTTAATACTGGAAAGCTAAAAAAATTAAGACAGTATTAGGTAATTGAAGAATGAAGTTTAAATTAGTCAATTATTATTAATTAATGGTCTAAGCTGTGATATAACTGCAACCAATTTTGGTACGAACCTACTAATTCAGGCAACCTGACATGTGGCTATTGATAATATATTTATTGGTATCTTGTATTGCGTAATGATTACGAACACGATTTAATTGGCGCATTGTTAATCATTGTGAGATATACGTAGTTGGCTGGTTGTTTGAATATTTATTGTTGCATTATAGTGTATTGCATTAAATTTATCTGCGTTTTTTGTACGGTATTGCGAAAAGTAAACTGGTTTCTTGTAAATAAATAAATGCTTTTCGGTAGTGTTTCTCTAAATTTGTAACCTATGTGATAGAGTATAATTTATTTAAGATAGCAGGTGGTTGTCTTATTTGATGTCGTCTTATTTTTCTATTTGTTTTATGTTCTAGTTCATTGAAAAGGCAAAGAAAACTTTTCCGTTAGCTTTTCTTTATGGGACACGTAGAGCTGTTCGTTTATAAAAGATTTATGTTAGATACTTGACTTGTTCGCTATATTTTGTAAAATATAGATACATGCATAGGTGTTAATATATTACCTAAAATTGAAAAACATTATGAGTAGATGGGGATCAAAGCTTCCACAGATAAAAATTAAAACTGGCAAATTTTATTAATTACGTTTGCTTAATCTCAACGTCATACAGTTTATTTTTATTATATATTTTTAGACGATTACGTAACTTTGATAGAGCATTTTCTAGCAACGGTTTAATATGATGGGTTTCCATGCAGATAATTGATTTTTGTTCACTTTTGCTGCAATTCATTCCACGTAAACAAATAAAGTTACAGATTTTTTTATTTTTACCTTCTTTTACGTATATGAAATATAGTATAGTCATGTTTTCGGTCAAAATTTTTGATGTTCAGTTTTTAGCGGAAATATACGTCTTCAGGTCCCCTGAGTCCAAAAACATGTCTTTAGAAATTGGTCTGTGTGTCTGTGCGTGCGTGCGTGCGAGCGAGCAAGCGCGTGTGTGCGTGCTTGCGTGCGCGCGTGCATGTGCGTGCGTGCGCGCGCACTCCCGTGGATGTGTGTGCGCGCACGTGGGTGCGTTAGTGCGTGCATGGGTGGTTGAGCGTGTGCGTGCGTGTCTGCGTGCGCGCGTGCGTGCGTACGTGGGTACGCGCGTGCGTGTGTACATGGGTGCGTACGTACGTGCGTGTGTGGGTGTGTGCGCGCACACGTGAGTGCGTGTGTGCGCGCCTGCGTGCGTGCGTGAGCACATGCGCGTGCTCATGTGCGCTCGCGTGCGCGTGCGAGGGAGGGGGCGTGCGCGTACGCGTGCACGTGCGTGTGAGTATGTTTGTGTGTGGGTGCTTGCGTGCGTGCGTGCGTCCGTGCGAGTGCTTGCGTGCGTGCGTGCGTGCGTGTGCGCGAGCGTGCATGCGTGCGCTAGCGTGCTTGCATGTGTGTACGTATGTGGTCAATATATTTCGAAAATCAAACATCGTGGAAAATTGAAATTTTATATATATAAGATTACCGCCTTAGCATTTCCGTGTAAGAATTTAGTTTTTGGTGTGAGACAAACATGACTTTCTCATACACATTTTAAATTTAATTTGAATTTATTGACGTTAGTTACTTGCCTATAGACCTAAATTGTAAACTATAAAATTAATTTAAAAGCATAAATAATTCATTCATTCATAATTTCCTTTATACATGTACTAAGAGTTTTATAATTAAATTTTGAGCTCATTTAAAGCAA
>JAHWXV010067464.1:0-14844 GCA_024586415.1 Phrixothrix hirtus | reverse complement strand
CTTGACCTATGACCTAGATTAAGGAAGTCCTTGACCTATGACCTTGAAATTCAGCCTTGACCTATTTACTGTCATAGAACCCCCCATCTCCCCCTACTGTAGCGTCATCAAATAATATGCTTAAAATCACGAACGACTTCATCGGAACATCACGTAGAAGCTATTCAGCCCTGAACAATGATAGCTTGGTCAGAAAATTAAGTCGCATTAAACCGTTTGAATTAGTGCAGCATATTTGACAATAGCTCGGAACAAACAATAATGCACCTTAAAGCAGTGGACTAATACTATTAGAATCAAAGTGATTGTTATAGAATAAGTACTTGGTAAATTATAAACAATTGTAAAATGGCGGATTAGAGTATATTACTAGATAGTTATAACAAAGAGCACCAGTAGATGTTTCAAATATTAATTCTCCATATTATCAATACATTGTTGAACGGGTTTTGTTTGGTATGACCTAGTTTCCTTTGGTACCTGTTTAATTATAAATTGATAATTGAAAATTTGTACAAAACCTTTATTAATAATGCTACGTCAGCAACAAATGAGTTTCTTTATCCATGTCAACTATAAACTATCAAACTTCAACTGGTGTGCACACTCCTTATACCACGCTTTTGCCGAAAATATTGTTATATCGATTCTGATTCAAAATTTTACAATTTATTTAAATGATACTAATTATGTTAATTTCAAAACTAGCGAAGGGTTTCGTAAAACCAGATAATCTCAAACGTTTTTCGTTGGTGGCTATTTATATATTTAATCATTCAAGACCTAAATCACTGTTTCATCCTCAGAAAATCGGAATTAAAGAAAGGAGGTTATGTTTTAACCGCCAGTGTCTTCTTTTTACTAGTTTCCTTAATTTGAGATTTTTTGAGTAATTTTAATTAAGTATTTAAATTAAGTTTTAAACACATTCTGATTCTGACTTTAAATTTAATTAAATTTTGTGTTAATAATTAACTACGTAATTTTCATAAACTAAACCAGCTTCAATTTATTAACTGTTTATCCAATTTCTGTATAGACAGGCTACTTATTTAATTTCAACTTATTACAAAACGTAGTTTCAGTCATTCGTTGTGCAATTTAAATAGAGCATATACTACTTTAATATTTTTTGATCAATTTTAGCTTTTTTTTTTAAGTTGATCATTTTTCTACTTATCAAAAGTTATAACGAAACAGAACGCTCCTTGCATCCCAAAAGGTTGTCTAATATACCTTTTGACCTGAATTAGCTAACAGCTCCAGCCGCCGCAGTGGAGAAGGGAGGGGGATTCTACAGTTTTTGATGGAAATAATTAGGCTAAAATTCAGGAACGACTTGAGAGAGTCAAAAATCGGGAAAGAGTTGTAATTTTTGGGTACTACCTTATCTAAATGTCTTGACGGTTAGATCTTTTCCGGAAACGAGACAGCAATGAATCTTATTTCAAACAAAGAGGGTCGTGTCACGGTATACTTACTAGTTAATTACTGACTCAGTGTACGCCATTGGATTAATATTGCGATCAGCTCACTTAGACAGATACGTGACAATATGTTACTTACTTAGCTTAAACTAGTTCCCTGAAAGGAAATATCTGTTAATAAATTTATAGGTATCTACAATTATAAAATAAAAGAATATTGTACGTGGTATACCATATATAATGATATTCAAGAAAGTGGAATGCGTACAGTTATAAGAAATACATAGGTCTCAATTAAAAAACGGAGGAATTACAATAAATAATTTATACTCTATAACTACGTTCGGGGACTCAAGTGCTTTATATAATTTACAACTAATACTAACATAGATAACACAATCGACCTTCTGTAAATTCCTTATTTCGATAAACAATTAAAAATTAGTAATAAAAGCTAATGCAAATTTTTGTTACTGCTATCTGTTACTTTAATCGTCTTTGACTTATGATTGTATCGAACTAAATCTCCAGTAGTAATCAAATAGAAAATGAAATGAGAGTTTTAATGGATCACTATTTGACCGTAAGTTTATAGTAAACTCCACTTACGTGTAGACGGAAGTCTGACGGTTCCGAATGAGTTGGCAGCGTGTTGGCATAAAAGCATCAATTCCCAATTATATCGTACCTGTAGCATACTTCACAGAAATGTCCTTAACCATTGAACGGACATGGATGGAAAATGAACGGATCCCCTGAAATTCGCCGACAGGCGTAGAATAATGAATTGCCACGAATTCAGTTACTCGATAAAAACTTTAAGCGGGATAACTCTTCATTTATAAACTTTCATGAACCAAGGCACTGGCTCAATTAAAGTGCACTTGCACCTTCTAACAACGGTAAAATGCACGCTAACCTCACGGTAGTTAGCTCCGAACTGCTGTTAAAAGAAATTTCTCCTTGAAGTTACGGGAAGGGGGGATCGATGGTTAACATTTACTTTTAGCATCGTACACGTTCTCACGGGAAAGCTGATGTATTATGTTTAAGGAAAAGCCCCTATGTTTTACAAAACGTGAATTTGGGATTTTTGAATCTTGATAAATATTGCAAAATTAAAAAAAATTTACATTTGTAATCTTGACTTAAAAATGGTACTGGTAATTCACTAATTACGTTTTACTATTTATTCACTTTTATATATACCGGGTGTTTCCAAATGAATGCCAAAGGTTGCAACAATTTCAGACGCGCTTACTGAGTGTTAAAATAAATACTGTAACTACTACAATTCATCTAATGTCTGCCTTTGTTTCGCATTATGAATTTAATTATCAATTACTTATTCATAATCACTGATAAATACACGTTTTGACACAATAGTTTATTTTTTATATACAGCATTCTATGCTGATTTTAAATATTCAAGCAGATGTTCTTCGTCAGACATAGTTTCTGCGCAACCTTATTCGTTTCGTAAATGTATCGTATTATTTTTAAAGCCGTTTACTAATGTAGATGCAACAATTCAATTTTATTTCAAAGCAAGGGACAGAGAATACATATGTAAAGGATGATGCATGGAACAAATATGTTGCGACAAGACGTCTAGCAGCGTCTTGCATCAAACTCTTTAAACAAGCTAGTATTGTTGTATTGTTTCGTTGTGTGCTGCGTTAAATAGTGACTACAAATGCCAAGTAAGTATGCAGATCATCTAGATAACTTTTTTTATGCGTGACATTTAAAGATCAACGTCGAAATTTATCTCCGCTAGTTAAGAAATGTTATTAACTATATTTCAAATGTAAAGTGGGAGATTACGATAAGAATTGGGTTTCTCATATCTGTTATTCTACTTGCATAATATGTCTGGCAAATTGGAGTAGGAGTTCACGCCAGATGAACCAAAATATCACGCAACCGATTGTTATTTTTGTCTTACAAAGATAAAGGGAATGAGCAACAAATTAAAGCACACAGTGAAATACCCACACTTACCGTCTGATAGAAGGTCAGTACCTCACAGCGCGGATTTACCCATACCAGATACTCCTTATAATGGGCGGGTGCATAGGGTGTTGTTTCTCTGAAACAACGATGATGCACCGGTAGTCAGTGGGGTTCCACGTTAGCTATTAACTTAAATAGAGCTATCTTCAGGAATGTCTTACAGTTGTCACAATAGGAGAGGGTCGTAATTAAGAGTGCCACTTTGTTAAAAGTCGTCAGGTTCGTTGTTAAAGAAAATAGAGAACAAAGACCCCTTTCCCGAACCTATAATTCAAAACAGCAATGGTATACTTACTGTGAAGGTCAAGAGCGCACGCCACTGAGTGTACCCTTCGATCAGGTCAATCGTAGGCTTACAGTTGTTTTGATACTTACTTATTTTATTTATAAAAATTCACTGAAAAGAAGAACGGTTACTTACAACTACGAAAGAATAAAATCTGAGCTCAATAAATCGTTATAATGCATGAAAGATAGCGCAAAAATACAATTTGTCACAAATAAATTACTTCAGTTAAATCGAATCTAAATACAATTGTAATATAAGTATTCTTTAATTAAAAACTAATTTCAGGGACCCCTGGTCAATCAGGTTTATACTTAATTTAAATGATAGGATAAACTCAGCCTGAACGTTATGGCTGTCACTAATTTAAGCTTAATTTTACTCCTACTCCGCAACAATATTTACAAAATATCTATCATTATCTAATCTTAACTTGACCAAAGTGTCACTCCGCAGTTTTTTTGAAAATGAGGGTTTTTGTTTAAACACTGCGTGATAGTGAATTTATATCAAAAATCATCACTTACTTGTTGATTGAAGGCGGAAATTTCTAAAAGATGCGGGAGTAAAGAGGTACCAACCCCTGGAGTTCCAGTTGATATTTTATGGTATTTGTACGTCACGTAACGTTCCTAACCAACTTTGCAAGGTCCGATGTGTTAAGATAAGACTCATCCCCAACTGCAATCCGCCGGAGGGTATTAAACAATGAATTTCCACAAATTCGTTCCTTTAATAGAATTCAAAAATCGGATTACTTTTCATCTTGTAAACTTTTTAAGTGCCTGTGCACTTGTACCAAAAAAAGGCGAAAGCGCCAGCTGGTTGCAAATATGTCGATGGCCTAATTCTTACCATAAGTCGTTACTTTGCATTTAAATTAAATTTAATTTTACAACAAGAAAGGATTTAAATTATTATTTTGGTTGGTATTAATCGTGGTTTGAAATACTTGAGTTTATCTTACTACTATTACCATATTGCCTAGGTATTTCCCAAATATGTGCGAAGCTCTGATATACAGGGTGTCTCCAAATAATTTATATCGTGTTTGTATAAAATATAAGAGGCGCTTACATCTTACGAATCTCACTACAGAGAATGATCCGGAAAATGAAGATGACAGAATTGCAAAATGAGGACGTTGGAATCCCTAAGTTTGAAGATAGCAACTCTAGTGAACCTCATTTGATAACTTGGGGGGAATTAAACTAGTAGTGCGGGATTTAAAACTGTCCAAAAATCAAGCTAAACTCTTAGGTTCTCGGTTCAAAAATTGGAATCTTCATCAAAAAGACACTAAAGTGTCTTTCTTTCGTAACCGCCACAAAGAATTTTGTTACTTCGTTTCTAAAGAGGATTATTTAGTGTATTGTCATGATGTTAATGCTATAATGGACATTCTTGGCCATGGATATAAACCATCTGAGTGAAGGCTGCTCATTGATTCGCCAAAAACCCGTGTAAAGTCTGCACTTTGTACAATGGTAACAATTCGCCTTCTGTGCCATTATCTTATGCAACTGATATGAAGGAGACATATGAAAACAGGAAAATTTGATCGCACAAAATTCAGTATGAAAAGCACCGTTGATGTATGTTTTTTTAACGAGTGTGCAGCTAGGCTACACCAAGCTTTTTTGTTTCTTGTGTGAGTGAGACAGTAGAGGCAAGAAAAATCTCCATGCCAAGCAGGAATAGCCAAGACGTCAGTTACTCACACTTGGACAGGAAAATGTTGTGCATGCTACACTAGTCAACCCTGACGACATTCTTCTACCTTCTCTTCATATAAAGCTGCAGCTCAAAACCTTTGTAAAAGCAATAGATAAAACTGTTCCTCGTTTTCTTTACTTGAAGAAGAAATTTCCTCGTGTAAGTGATGCCAAAAGTAAGGAAGCAATTTTTGTAGGCCTCCAAATAAAAACTTTGATTGCTGATCAATACTTCGAAGAGTATCTGAGCCAAGCTGAAAAATCCGGATGGAAATCATTCAAAATTGTGGTTAAAAATTTTCAAGAAACCACAAATCCCCGAATTACCATGAAATTGTACGTCAACGGATACAAGGCTACAAATATTTGAGACGCATTTTTCGAACTCTCACCTGGTATTCTTTCCTGACAATCTTGATGCGGTAAGTGATGGAGTGATGAGGAACGGTTTCATCAAGATATCTCCCTCATGGTAAAGAGAGTCCAGGGTAAATGGAACGGACGGATGTTTGCGAATTACTGCTCGACACTGAAAAGAGACGTTTCCGATACTAAGTACAGAAGAAAGTTATAAATAAGTATAGGTACGTTTTAACTAAGTAGAGTATCGCGAAGTATATTGTAAATGTAAGAATTATATTCAAAATAAAACTGAGCATGAAATGTGGTGGAAAACAACTAATTATACTGTTTGGCCCAAAAGTAGGTATACACTTTTAATATAATATTTAATTACAGTTACATATTACATATTTAATCCCGTAGGTGCTCAAAATTTCCACCTTCGGCATTGTTGCATTCCTGTAACCTATCCCCGGCATTATCATACACAGTACGACACAAATTCCGGTTAGAACGAATTTCCTCAAACTCATCATCGATGAAATTCTTCAACTGTGGTATTGTGACGGGTTTTCTGGAATAAACGTTATCCTTCACTACTTCCCAGAAGAAAATATCCATTGGAGTTGAATCCGGGGAAAGTGGTGGCCACTGCGGGAATCCCTCGTCCAGGTATCCACGGATGCACGCCGACTTCTTTGGACTGTTTACGAATGTGAGGGCTACCTTTATCTTAGTTTCCTCTGCCAATCTCGTACGTGGTAGTCCAGATTTCGATTCATTGGCGAGGGAACCTGTTGGCCCAAACTTGTCTCTAATGCAGTAAAAGGTAAGACGTGATGGGGCGGTCAAATTAAATTCCTCTTCCCACGCCCTACGAACTGTCTCTGCATTTTCATGCTTCTAGTATGTCTTCAGGATCCACAGTCGTTACTCCTCGCTCAGATTTCCAGCCATCATTTACCCTAGAAACAAAAGAAATATGTAACTTTAACTTTTGGGCCACGTAGTTTATTTCAATTCAACAGAAAAGCACTAGTGGGATTGGTTATTTTCCCTCATGTGCCAAAAGAACGTTTAGTTTTATTCCCCATTAAATTAAACTTGTCCCGCTTAATTAAAGACATACTTAATTAATCATATCATATAAATTATTTATCTAAATTTTAGTACGTTTATTTTTAATCTTTCTTACTAGATGAAATTTAATTGCAATCTTCTTATAATAATTTTTTTACGTTATCTATGCAGAATTTCTATATATTTATTTTTACATACTAGCTTTACTTGCATAGGGTACAATTAAATTGAATTGTCAAATTAATACAATTACTTTCATTGGGATAGATATTTTCTTTGAAACATTATGTTAAAAACGCAGATCTTAATAGAACGATCTTAGACATAGGGGGAATAGGGACATAAAACATATTAATCAAATACCATATTTAATGGAAGAAATTATTTAATTTAAAAAAGGTAACGGGAACTCAATCGCCAATCGAAAACCGCCATCGAGTTCATTGGAATTTGCAAGCTTGTATGATGGCAATTAAATAAACACATATATCACATGCAGACCATCAGTCCACAGTCTCCATCGAAATTAAATAAGGTTAACTCGCGTAAATTTAGATAACTAAAACAAGATAGCACCCCCAAATTAGGCGCGAAGGTTGTAAACAATATATTTCTTAAATTCCACATATTTTAGTATACTTTTCTTAAATTAGATTAAAATAATTTATAGGTAATATCTAAGGTTATGCTTTGTTTGAAAATTTTAAATCTGGTATATTTATACTCCAAGATCGCTAGTGGCAGTTAACCTCTGCACTTTTAGGATACTTATAAAAAGAATATTTCCTGTTCTCTTTTCTTTGGATTCGTATATCTAAACGTTTGTAACGTGGAGCTACAAAATTGTTAATTGAAAATGTCTTCTGAATGATTCTAATTCAATTTTAATAGATATCAACTTGCTAAAAAGTTGGGATAAATTTTATCACAGGTATGCTTACCAACTTGATAATATAATATATAATATAATGGCCTTATGGTTTTACCTCATGGTAACTTTATAGCACATTTATTATAACATTTACTTGTTATGGGTTCTTACCCATACTAATTCGTAGATTTTGTACGTGCTAAAGTACATTACGATATAAATCTGTTCTATTGGGCACCAGTTCTCCAGTTAGTGTATTACTTTCTGGGGTTTGCTGCCTGATTACTTGTTGCTGTCCTGTAATTACTTCGTTTGAAGATCAATCTTCATTAAACGTTACTAAGTGATCCTACATTGGTTACGCTAGCTTTAGGACATCACTTAAAAGTATCTATATTTTCTTAATTTTGTAACGCTTTGCGAACTGCTACTTCTAAGTACCTCTAAGACTAATTTAACTAACATTAGTATAAGTTTAGCTGATATCAAACTGAAACTTAACATGATATGGTTTACGAACCAATATTTAGTTAACTGTGAGCAAGATCTTACATATTCTGCATTCGTGTAATTTGGGTTGCCTAAATTACAGGCGTAGTATTCCTTGTCATGTTAAATAAATGACTACAAATATAATAATTGTAAGCTTTTGTATTGTAGTCTGCTACCGATTAGATTCACTGTGGTGTATTGTTCTATATTATCACCATATAATTATTACTTTATTATTATCACATGTGATATGAATCACATGGGTTTCTGAGTTCCCAAACTGTGAAACATTTTAACTGTATACAAAATTGTCAACAATTGCTAACCAAGAAATATCTGGTTTCTTAATAGAGTGTTTTTGTTTTGAAAAGACTCAGTGGTGCCCCTTCCTTTTTCTTCCATTGCTTTATTTAACTGCTACCTTTCCACATTAAACATTTTTTGCAGGTTACTCCAAGAACATTCCACAGCCTCTCTACTTTATACTGGTCTGAGCTATTGCCGTACCATAACTAGTAATACATTTGTTACAGAAAATAGTTTTGTCAAATTCTCGCTGCAAGGTATATAAAAGAGATGTATGTACGTAATTACTTAGAAATAACTGTGAACAGGAATTGAAATATGCAAGAATTGTGAGTCTAAATTCCACCAAGTACAAAGATCACGTAAAATGTTATAATATGTCACAATTGTAAAATTATTTAATCTGTAATTCAAGTACAAGTAAAAAATTCTCGAATTTAAAGTTTATCATTGCAGTTCTGCGAATCCACTCCTAAAAAGAAAGTCTTATAATTCCATGGCGCCTGAGACTGGGTGTCACTTAAGGGAGTGTTGATTAATGCTTATACACGACATGAGAGTTTCCAAGTCTAAAATATCCGGTTGATGAGACTGACCCCGGCTCTCTGTAGCGATTCTGCTTTAATTACACACATCAACACGTTGCGTCTGTTTAAGTGCTCTTTCTTATTATTTAGTTAATTTGGGGTCTTTGATGGCCTTTTAAATCTGTTTTGTGCAAATTTTTTCCTGCTAATTATTAATAAGTTTTTTATATTCTGAAAACAACATTGCACATTTAACCAATTATTGGTGTGTTGCTTTTTTGTTTCCATTTCTTTTGCAGGTAGGTTATTACGACAGGCGTAACCCACGCAACAGACTGACCTGAAACTGCTGCCATATTCCTCTTAATCTTTTCTTCCATCTATTACGCAACGTGGATGTTGCACCAGCACTCACGATTTCTGTTGTTGTAGCGCATTCTTTATCAGAACTTGTTGAATATTGTAGCAAAATTACGTAAAAACACGCGAAAAAAGGTTGGTGTACATAAGCTTCACTGTTGTATTAACAGGTATGGATAGACTTCTTGTACTAAAATGCCACATTTACTCAAATGAGCAGTGCGAACTCGTAGTAAAAACTTACGCTGATTTATGTTGAGTTGTTCTAATATATAACCTTTATTAAATTTATACTACAGTTTGTTTAATTCTTCGAGTCACTTTGTGTAGGTCTGAGTAGTAGGATATACGTGGTACGACAATTAAGTAATGAGGCTGATTTTTTGCAAGATGTGGCAACCCTGCAGCTTGCGTAGGCACTCCATCTTTGACCTGGTCTATAAGCTATTTCTATTCCAAGCGGCACATTGATGCGGCCACTCAGTCGTTAGCTGTGCTGTAATAAGGGAACACCTGTGTTTGTCTCTCGTTACAGAAATGGAATCGCGAAATATTGCGCAACGGTATTCCATTTCTTTTTGTGTTAAATTGGGTGAGAATGCGACGACAACTTACGGTAAACTTCAGAAGGCTTTTGGAAATGAGGTTACGTCAAGAGCTCAAGATTTTCGTTGGCATAAAACGTTTTGTGAAGGCAGAACGGATGTTGAAGATGAAGACTGCAGTAGACGACCATCACCCTGATGGACTGTTGTCAACATAGACAGGGAGCGTGAAATCGTACGATCTGATCGAAGATTATCCGCTAAAACGATGGCACAAGAACTCAACATCAATCGGGAAACTGTTCGTCAAATAATAACTCAAAATCTGGGTATGAGAAAAATTTGTGCAAATATGGTCCCCAAAAATCTCACAGATCAACAGCGAGAAACACGGATAAATGTGGCAGTTGATTTGTTAGAACAAGTGGAAACCAGTCCAGATTTATTGAGCCGTGTTATCACTGGTGATGAAAATTGGTTTTACCAGTACGATCCAGAAACAAAACGTCAAAGTTCGCAATGGTGTTCAAAAGGATCGCCCAGACCAAAAAAATTTGCATGTCAAAATCAAAAGAGAAATTTATGTTTATGTGCTTCTTCAATTCCAAGGGCATTGCTCATAAAGAGTGGGTGCCTCCTGGCCAAACAATTAACCAATATTTCTACAAAGAAATTGTAGAAAGACTTCGAAAGCTAGTTCTCAGTGTCCGTGCAAACATTGCTGATAATTGGGTTCTTCATCACAATAATGCGTCATTCCACACTGCACTGGCTGTGCAGCAATTTTTAACCTCCAAGCGCATTTCAGCACTATCACAGCTACCTTAATCACCTGATATCGCTTCGTGCGACTTTTTGTATTTCCAAGAGTCAGAATGGTGGTCAAGGGACGCCATTTTCAAACAACAGAAGATGTCCAAAAAGCTGTGACGAGAGTCTTGGAAGACATTCTAAAAGAATAGTTCCAAAAATATTACCAGTAGTGGCAGAAGCGGTGGAGTAAGTGTGTGCAAGTAAAAGGGGACTCCTTTGAAGGAGATTAGATTACACTAAGGACGACTAAAAACATAAGTGATATTTTTTTCACATCAGTCTCATTACTTAATTGTCGCACCTCGTACATACCAATTATCTACTATGTAAGTTCGTTTAATAAAGCGTAACTAATAGTTGCAGTCAAGACGCCTGTAGCCATATTGAGAGTTAGTTACGTATTGTTCTAAATTAAAACGTTGCCAAACACCTTCTCGAGACTTAATGCTTAAGAGAAAAAACGGCCCTTAGGGCATATGGCAGGTCAGCCGAGTGTCCATAAACCATCGCAAATGATCGCCACAGACATAGTTGGGCCTTCACCGCATTTGACTCAGCGATATTCTTATATTTTAGTTGTGATGGATTATTTTACCAAGTTTCCATTATTATTTCGTTTCGATCCACTACCGCTGTTGGGGTTACGCAACGTATGAAAAATAACCCTCGGGAATATTTTATGCGATAATGGTGTGCAGTTTCGTAGAAAAGAGTTTAGTAGAATGACTTCATCGTACGGTACGAGATTAAGGTTTAATGCTTATTATCATGCACAGGCAAATCTCAGTGAACGGGCAAATCGTGTACACAAAACCATGTTAGCTTCATACTTCCAGGGTAATCAACGAACTTGGGACAGATATTTGCTAAAGATTGCGTGTCCTTGGAGAATCTCCGTATTTCGCAAATTTTTGTCGAAATATGATCTTGGAGTGTAATACTCGCTTCGAAGGTCTCTCCGTAGAACAAGGCGATGCTCAATCGTCGAGCGCCGTAGATACTAACCGTACACCTTCTGCGATGGTGAAGTTGCACGAGGATATCGCGAAGCGAATTAAGATAGAATTGGAAAATAATAAAAGACAATATAACCTACGGAGTCGTCTCGCTACCTTCGGAATAGGCGATTCTGTGTAGAGAAGAAATTTCGTGTTGTCAGATGCTTCACTCTTTATGACAGCTAAGTTATCACCGAAATTTATCGGTCCCTTCTTTATTAGAAAGAAGGCTTCATACCAGACGTACTAGCTAGATGATTCTTCAGGTACGTCGAAAGGCGTATGGCACACCAAGGATTTGAAGGCAGACCGTTCATCGGACTGACCGACGAGACTGTCTTCAACGTGCCCGACTTGGACTATTCGAAAGTTGTATGACTGTTCCCCTCGCCTCCCTTTAGAACAGGCAACGGAGTAGCTGCCCTGCTTGGGTGTGGTGCGCCTTAGGTTTCCGCACCCTCTACCGCCTTATGGTAAGGTGTGATTGCTTTTTATGTTGGTAAGTGCACGATCCCGGCTTTACCAATTTGTTTGATTGTTTGTTTTTTTGGGTTGGTTGAATTTTGTGGACATTTTCGGTGAAAATTTCTTTTGCCTGTGAGGATGTCAGGTTTTGTTGGCGTCTCGCGCTTATATTTAAATTTAGCGTCGTACGTTTACGGAAAAACAACGAGAGACGGTTTTTCTCAGTGACGAATAAATTAAGAAAATAGTGACAGTTATAAGCGATTTTACTCTTGTGGATTACAAATGTGAATAATTTGTAGGTACTCATCGTGACACCCCCGCGATGTGGCATTAAAACACGCGTAGATCATGCGTTATAGAAATCGGTCTTGTATTAGGGACTTTTGAAGTATCCGGGGTGAGTGCGTGAATTCCGTAGGAGTAAGTGTGGCGGAATTCCGGTCCCTGAGAAACTAAGTAGTGGGTTTTGGGGGAACTGCCTGAGTTTTTCCACCCCGTTCGCCGCTTCATAGGACGTGTGAGTCCAGCAGCGAAAACAGGAACGTATAATATCCACGCCAGGTGATTATGGTGTTTTTGGGCAAGCGATCGCACCTGTGACGCATCGACCAAAACAAAGGTACTTATTGTCACATTATTTGCTTGAATGTTGGTTGCCTGTAAGGGCGTATTGGGTATGTTAATGTGTAACGGGGGGAATCTGGTCTAATTCACAGTCCTGGCTGCCGAATATTGTAGATCCCAGATTAAGCTATTCCCGTTGTGAGGAGAGCTTGTCAGAACATAGTTCCTGTCCGAACTATTGACTGTGAATGCAGTATTTGGATAATAAGCTCATTTTATAACGGATTGGTTAGTCTTTCCCGTAACTCTTGAATTAGGCCGCATTGTTATGGTCTCACCTTGACTTGTAGATATTCATTAATAATTTTTGAGTACGCCCTGTACATATATACTTATAATTTCTTTTAGGTCTAATGTGTATAGAATAGGGATATTTAAAGGTTAAAAATTCGTTTTGGATATCTTTAAATATGTGTAACTTAGTAAATAATTCTTTCTCTTATATTTGTACTTCAGAAATGAAGATTGTTGTTAATTAATAGGTCTAATTTAGGAAATTCATTAAATATAATTTATTTTTTCGGTATGTGCCGCTGTATAGTGACAAAGTTTGTAAACGTAAAATTCATTTCAAAACTTCGATTTGGTTGAAATACATTTTCTTATCTTACGTTTTTTTGCTAATTCTTCGGTCGTAGACTGCCTTGAAAATAAACACTTGTGCTTTATCGCTATTAGTATACAAACGCATAATGTGAGTTATTTGATATTTCCAATAGCTGTATTCTAAAAAGGCGTTGTTTATTTCGATACAACGGTAAGAACTAATTATGCTTTTTCTATTTAGTGAATTAATTCGTGTTGGTCTATTCTTTTTAGCTTGACTAGTAGGATATATTTCTTCATTTCTACTCACTACGTTATAAAGGGCGATCCTAATTAATTAAATGCTGAACGGAAGATACACTAGTTGATGGTCTGTTAATTGCGGAAGGATGCATAAGACGCTGTGTAGACGGTAAAAATGTTAAGGTCCTACAAAACAAATCTTAATTTCTATGATTCCTAATAAACTGTTGGGAAAATGTTTTTGACTCGTACAATAGCTTCACCTGCTGTTTTTGCACATGTGTCCATACTGATAGACGTCTACGAATATGTTCAAGTTCTTTTAATTTTCAAGCTAAGTATAAATTTCCACCTAATATATCAATAACTATTTGCTTCCTTTTAACTTAATTATGTTCTTTAAATGTAAAATAATTGCATCGCCTTACTTTGTTTCTGTATTTAATTTTATGCTGATTGAAAGAAATGTTTAATAGCTTTTCAATAATTGCAAAATAAGAAAAACAACTCCTTTACTTTTCAGATTTAAGAAACATTGGAATTAAATTTTTTAATTATATACGAGGTACACTCAATGACTTTACGCGGCATTGGCATGGATTTCTCTAGAGAAAAAGATATGAGATGCTAGCTTTTAACACTCATTATATAAGATTAACGTACTTTATTTTTAAATAGTTTTTTCCTGTTACAGCTTTTGCATAGTTGGTTAGCGTATACTTTTATATTTTTTTAACTCATGTTCATACCATTCTCACTTTAATGATTAACCGATTCTTGTAAATTAAATGGACGCTATTATTCTCAATGCTCATTTGATAAATAATTAATACTTTTAGGCTCTTAAAATTTACTTTTTTTTTGTTAATGTATCTTATCCTTTCATGTCACTTGATAGTACGTATTGTTCTACGTAACTTATTTACTGATGCTAAATTAACGTTGAGTTAACGTTGTACTGTACTCGTTATATACGAGGTATCATCGAATAATTCTAGGTTAGCTTTGATATATAAAAAGCATTTTATTCATCCTGTTTGATTGTCAGATATATCCTTTACTAATTTATAATTAATGTTGTAGTAGAGTCTTGCAGTTGTAATTCAATAATTCTAGGTTAGCTTTGATCTATAAAAAGCAATTCAGATATCCTTTTTGATTGTCAATGCGTCCCTAACCAGGACA
>JAHWXV010067458.1:0-23449 GCA_024586415.1 Phrixothrix hirtus | reverse complement strand
CATTTGCGGATTACATCATCTATTTTATTACAAAGAAAACATTCTAGATGATTCTAGAATTTTCCATTTACTGTTTCTAATTTTTGTTACAATATTTTCTTTAATAGTTAACTAATCTACCCCACAAAAGTTTCCCAATACAAAAAGACGAAACACTCAGTGATTAAATCATTAAAGTAGTCCCAAGTAAAATTATTAAGAGTTTAACATCTTTCTATGACTTTAATTTTTCGATTGCAGTAGACAATAGACAATTTTAGTCAGACCCAGAGGAGTAATCAGCGTAGTGAATAATAAAGACTAATAAATTAACAACACGCCGACGTGCTCTATTTATCTGTCAGCTTTTCATTCGCTAACAGGATATACACATGGCACGTGTGGATATCTTTCGATTTAAACTAGTAAATCCATCTATAGGTCTTAAATAGTAGTAATCGATATCTGAAATATAAAAAGGTGAAGTTGCCTCCTATGAAAGGTGCGAATCTTACAAAATTCATTATGTATGTAAAGTTAAAAGTTATCATTTAAATGAACAGTTTAAAGGCTACTCACAAAAACTTTTTGTATAACCTAACTAAATACGAAAAAACTTATAAATACTTGTATTTTAAATCAAAGCGTCTCAGCACCCGCAGACTACTGGTTTCGTCCTATGGGGCTCATAAGTACCAAAATTTTTAGTGAGAAGCCTTGAAGCTGTTCATTTACATGACAGCTTTTGGCTTTTCATACATGCCGAATTTTTCAAAATTTGCATCTTTCGTATTTTATATTTCATACGATGATTTCTATATTTCCGTTAGTAATTTAGTTAAAATTGAAGATGTATCAACATCTATAAGGATTTCTAATATGTCAATGTTTACATTGTTGCGATTCCAATTATTCCAACTCCATATTTGAGAGGAAGACATATTTAAATTTCTTCCCGCGCGACCCCAAAATATCTACATTCATCTACACTATATATTGGGAATCCCAAGCTTGACTCAAAAACAAACCCTGTTTATGTATTGGTACCGGTGGATCACCATTGGCATTTTTGCTTCCGATGCCATAGGACACATAAATTTGAACCAGGCCGAGACTGGTTATTCTTCAGTTTAGAATAAATCAAACAGCTTATTTTATAATAAAGGAAGTTTAATAATGAGAGCTTTCTCAAGTATTATTTCTTTTATATACGAGGGTGGGGTGGAAAGATTTACTTCCATGTGATATCATTAGTTACATTGAAAATATGTAAATAAAACTAGTTATCTGTAGTCGCATGTTATCTTCCTTCCCTCACGCTTGACAGTAACCAAATCTTACTCAGTGCACATTGAAATTGAGGGGTGTTCAGACACGCAATTTAAACAGTGAGCTGCAATTAAAATCTTACAATGAAAATTCACAGACAAATGCAACCTATTTACTGTAATTAGTGTGTTAATATGAGCACAGGGAGGAGCTGGCTAAGCCAGTTCAAAGATACGAAACTGGGTCAAACATGAGTGACAATTCATCAAATAAAATGCCTATTACTGAAAATAGATCGCTTCCACCTTTGAACTCTCTTACCTAGCAACTTACTATAATCACAGCAACACTGATCACCATAAAAGTCTAAGAGCGAATTTTGACAACTTAACTAATTGTAGATTTTCCAAATATATGGTCATTTGCTATGGAAATAATTTTTAACTACAATCGTTGGTGTGGTATTAATTGGCGGATTAAGCTAATCAACACTCAAATGCTTTGGTCGGATCGATCCTAAGACTATGAGTATCGGTTGCAGAAACTGTTATCATGATTAAGAATTCAATAACAATAAATGTGGATGTGAACTGTGTCAGAAATATAACTATCGATGTATTAACAGTCAAATATATGCATAGATTCGGTTGGATGTAGATATTTCTAATATAACTAGAAGTATTTCGATAGTTTGGATCTCCCGTGCGTTATACGAGGTGGACAATGAAATGGATGCCTTGACTACAAATTTGTGTTAAAAAAAAGATGTAAATACATGACATGCACTTTTAAAGAGTTCAATTGTGCATATTTACAGCACTGCATGCGCGTTATAGCTCAACCGCTTTAGAAAATTTTTTCGGTTGCTTTTTTAAAGTATCAACGCTTCTAGAATGTATCTCTTAATTTTGAATTTTATTTTAGGAAATGAAACGAAGCCGCAAGGTATAATATGAGGTGAATATAAAGGTTAGTAATGTTCTTGAAGGTCAAAAACTGCTTCATCCTACCGTCAAGAAGCTGTTCAGGTAATAAAATACCCTTGACATTCAAAAAAAGGTAAGCATTGTTTTAAATTTTGTTTTGGTTGTCCGACCTTTTTTACCTTGGAAGTACTGAGCGTTTTCCACTACATAAGCTATAGTTTAATTTCTGCGTCATACTGGAACATCACATTGCATTGCACGTAATGATGGGATTTATGAAGTTTACATTTAGCTTAATGTTATCCAAAAATGCCAATACAATTTGGGAAGACTCCCTGTCAGCTCCCGCCGTTTGTTTAAATATTTCGGGTAAATTAAGCGATATTTAGTAGCATGCACGTTAATGATTAATATGATTTTCGTCAAGCTAGAATTCATTAAAATAGGTTAGAAAGCAATCCTGTTTAAGAAAGAATAAAGCTAAATTAAAAATCTATTTGAATACACCTCGTATTTCTACTGTTGGAATATTATAAATTAATTTTAGTTAAAACTGTAGTAGTATCACGTCCGATATTGTAGAAATTGTGGAAATGCATATAAAATCACGCGCCAAGATCAAAACAAGGTTAAGAACTGTTGGTTACAAAATATAAAAGTTATGCACATAAGAAATTAACGGACATGATACCATTTAAAGCTTAAGAAATAATGAACTGGGTTACTATTCAACATGTGTAAAGATATTTTATTGCTGCCTTGCTAAGGAATGTATGACAATCGGGGAGGAAAGACGTACAAGCCCGTGAGAATGGATTCAGAGGTGCGAGGTTAGTAGTAAGACAGATACTCTTGTGTTAGGTAGTAAAACGTATCGAGTACTTGTACGGGAGTGTCTTCTTTATTTTTAGGGAAATAATGTGGGCCCCTATTAAAGTTATAAAGTACCTGCCTGGCTCCGGACTTGTAAGCAGTATATCCAAGTAGTTTGGGATATACCTTTTAATAGAAGAACGCCCAATTTCGTATATGTATCATCCTACCCATGGGGTTTATCTCTCCTAAGAATTAAGAAGTGGAGGTGATTTCTGAGTCTAGAGCGTTCTTTCATCTGTAAGTGGAAATTTCGATTATTTAAGTTTTTCAATAGTAACAATTATTGATTAGGAACATCGGTTCTCACTTTAGCTTGTTATAAGGAATTAAAGGACAGTTTATATAATTCTTCTGGGGGATTGAAGAAAATGAGTTTTTCGTCGCATCATTTATTGAACATTTGAAATGAATCTTTTGTGTAAATTATAAAATTTAGCCTAGTAATTTTAGTTGCATTTTAATTTAATTAGTAACCTATAATTTGATTTTATGAAAACTAGTATACAGGGTACCCTCTTTTATATTTGATTTCTGTTATTTATGCATTTCATGTTTATGCTAATAACTGTCGTCAAAGCCATTAAAGTGTGTTTTCTAATGGAATTTTTAAATCCACCTTTAATTTAGTTTTTGAAAGTAAACACAGACCTTTATTGCCTTGGCTAATGTAAAAGTTATTGTTCTAATTTTATTTAGAGAACAGTTATTTATTTTATATATTTAAACAGTATAGTGTGTTTTGTGCTCAACTAATGCTTTTGTTTATTTTAAACATCATTGATTACTTAATAGCATCAACGAGTCAGTCAATGCCTGACATTTTTAATTTTGATTCAGAATTTGTTATTTTGTAATGTGTACGAGAAAGCATTTGTTTCAAGTAAAATTGAAAATTGAATACAGTCTAAATTACCTTCAACATCTTTAAAAAAATAATTCATGTTAACTGCAGCATATCTTAAATCTTGTGCCGCGTTGACTCAGCTCGAAATTATCGTAGACAATTCATTCCACTTTTGACATACAGGGTGTGTCAATAATCTCGATTCATCTTTCGCTTAATATTTATTAAATAAAAATCTAGTTGAATTATTCACAGGAAATGGGGCTTCGCCCCTGATTTTATAATTATAACTAGCGCGTCGCCTCATACAGAACGATCTTAAATAAGTGAGCACTTTTAGCATTAGTACATTTCCTTTCAGTCTTATCCAGTATCTAAAGTATCACTAGAGTGGCTGTCCCCACTTTTAAGGTAGGTCACAAACATTATGATACACAGGGAATTTCGCAAACATAGCTTGATTGCAGTTTGACTTGGGAACAGTGGCGCCCACCTTTTACCGATTTTGTCTTAATTCTATAGTGTTTAGCCTCGCAGGTATGGACGAACCACACCTCGCTCCACTGCAGCTTTGCCGACCGTGGTTAAACGTTAGCGATTTATACAATATTTATTATTATCAATATAGCCTGTGACATCACTTACATCTAGGGTAAGATTCTTACGCGCAAATTTAGCTTAGACTTTTGGTATATTCAAATTATTGTGCAAAATTTGTCTAACAACTTCTTTATCGATAGTTAATAGCTCAGATATTGACTTTATACTCAAACGTCTGCTTTTTCTAACAATTTCTCAAATATTTTCGACAACTCCATCATTTGCCACAAACCTCGAACGTCCTGGTTTTTTATTACTTTAACTTCTTCTCTGTCCGTAATATACCTCTAGTGCTACTCAAGAATACGCGTTGGAAATATACAGTTCCCTTATAAGTTCCTTTAAATGTACAACCAGTTTTGGTAGCATTTTTGTTAAGTTCTTCTGGAAATTATATCTTGAACCTTTGTTCATTACAACAATATAAAATTAATATAGATATATGTCAACAACTTAGCCACTAATTGGAATAATAGTTCTAAATTTTAACTGCTGAAAGTTAAAGCTTCTTGCATAACAATCTCTGGGCTGTGGTTCAATTCAAGGAAACTTGATGAATTTTAATATTTAATTATCATACATTGTAAAACGTATGTAAAACTTTGTACCATAACAAAACAAGAATATTATTATTGTTACTGTGGAATTATACAATTATAAAGTGATATATCTATTAAGTACATATCTCTTGCAACAAGAAATGATAGTTTACATTTAGAATTAGAATATTTCACAAATTTAAATGTCTTTCTCTTACAAAGAAATAGTATCTGCTGCTAAGGTTAAATTATTAATAGAACATTTAAAATGCTTAAATTTATATGCATTAGGAGTAGCTATAATTCTAGTTTTTCTTTCCGTTTTTGCTTCCTGCGCTAATGTAGGACACTTTTAAACTGAAACGTGATGCTGAAAGGTTGTACGTGACCACCATGTATGCAGTAATATATTTCTTCTACTATTCCTCTTAACACGTAACATAATATATTTTTACCACAAATTATGCCTAGCTGATTTAAAACGTCCGAGACCTTTTCAGGACTATATATGAATTTAAATATCTAAAAATGTTGACCAAGTGCAATTTTATATATTCTTCCTTAATAGCGTTTAGTTTCCAAACGAACAAAATGTTCAATGAATATTATTGCGAAGTAATTAGAAAAATTATGTAAAAAATCAATATTTGGCTCTATCCCTATACTAATGAGATGCTCGGTAATTAAGCACCATTTACACTAACATTATTTATATTCAAGTTTGGTTTAAGTTTCATTCAAATTTACTAGTTTAATTGCTTCTAGAATAAGTGAGGGTTACTGCGTTTGAGAAAATCTTAAACGAAGCTGTTGCAACGACCCTGAGTGAGTGAGAAATTTGATTAATTACTTCGTTATACATTCATTGGTAATTGTTGTAGCGAAGTTAGCAGGCTATGCATTTTATTATTTTAGTTACTTTGCAAAGATCTGTAAATGGCATAATTTTATTTTAACAGAGTGATTAATTGTTTATAAAATTTTTACGTTAGAGGTCACTAACTGCAAGAACCTTAAATGAATAAATAAGTTCATAATGAGTTTATTTAGTCCTAGATTATTAAAATAAGTGTATTGATCACATTTTCAACAATATTATAAGTGTTGAAAATTGCTGATCATTATTCTTTTCGATTTGTGATTGTATACTGTCATCTAAAATCATCGGCGCATAAAATTCATAAGTACTATACAGGGCTTTGGTTCGAAAACTTGCCACCTTGAGTAACTGTTAAATTAGGAAAATTATCAAAAATCGCCGAAACACGTCAATTTTGTTTTGGAGGGACACATTTAGTAACATATTCTAATCAGTTGGGGAACTTTCACCTAGCTTCCAACCAGCCCAATCTCATAATCTTATATGGCACCATCCCATGTGTGTTATATCATTTTAAAGGTTATAAAACTCTCAATCAATGAAAATTAAAATCGGCCGAGTCGTTCATGAACTAAAAAACAGAAATTTATTAAACCGGATAAATCGCAGGTCTACAAAGAAATTGATGTTTCTCAATTAATATCTGTTTTTATATAATTTTAATCTTCTGAAACCGAAAATGATCTTAGCTTTTTCCTGTCACCTCCCAAATTTTCACAAAACAGTATTTTAGTAAAATTCATTATTGCACAATAAGGATTGAAAAACGTGCGTCACAATTTGTTTTTCTAGTTATCCATGAGAACAATGCAATCTGCAGCTTGTCAGAATCTGTCAGCGTTTATCACTTTGAGTTACTGTGTACTTGCATAGTTGTGTTCTTTATTTGTGCTGTTATTTGATTTATTTTACCATTATGAATAGAAGACGCTCTGTTAACAATTCAGATAACTTTTGTTATATTTTAGGAGTTTTGTAATTGTAAAATGAAGACAAACTATAACTTCATTTGTGAAAAGTATTTACTTAACGTACTTTGGGGTTAAAATAGGTGACTAAAACAAGTCATGGGCACCACACATTGTGTGTACAATTTGCGCAGAAGCTTTAAGAAACTGGACAAGAGGTGGGATAAAATCATTGAACTTTGGGGTTTCTATGGTATGGCTTGAGCCCAAGAACCATTGTGACGACTGCTACTTCTGTTCTTGAAATGTGATGGGATTAAATAACAAGAATGAAAAAAGAATTTTTTATGCTAATATCAGTTCTGCAATTAGACCAATTCCTCATGGTCCTGATGTGCCTATGCCTATTCCACCAAAACAAATGCAAAACACTTCATCCGATTCAGGGGAGTCTGTAGTTGCTTCAAATGATTCTGATTTTGATCCAGAAGTAACTGATAAACCAGAACTATATACCCAATAGGAATTAAGTGATTTAGTAGGGGATTTAAATCTTCCTTAGGATGCCTCAAAACTACTATCATCCAGACTTAGTGATAAGGATGTACTTGCTCCAATAACTTCCACGACTTTTTATAGAAATCGTGAAAAAGGCTTTACTCCATATTTTTACTCTAGAAGCGTCATTAGTATATTGTAACAATATACCCGAATTAATTACTAAACTAGGAACTACTACTTATAAGGAAAAAGAGTGGCGACTCTTTATCGACTCTAGCAAAAGAATTCTGAAAGGCGTTTTATTACACAATGGTAACAAATTTTCCTCTGTTCCTGTTGCCCACTCTGTTCGTCTGAAAGAAAACTATGAAAATTTAGAACTCCTCTTAAACAAAATACAATATGTGGAACATAAGTGAAAGGTTTGTGGAGACTTAAAATGCTTTGTATGCTACTTGGGCAACAGGTTATAGGAAATATAACTGCTTTATTTGCGAATGGGACAGCCGAGCACGAGATCAATACTGGTCTCAAAATCAATGGTCTACGAGAGAAAACCTAACACTCGGCGGTAAAAACATAAAGCATAATGCATTATTTGACCTTAAACAAGTTTTGTTGCAACCTCTACACATTAAATTGGGCTAAATGAAGCAGTTAGTAAAGGATCTCTATAAAAACAGAGAATGTTTTCAATATATTTGCAAAAAATTTCCCTCTTTTTCTGACGCCAAATTAAAAGAGAGAATTTTAATTGGTCCTGATATAAGGACTTTATGTAAAGATAAAGATTTTCTAAATTACATGACAGCTACTGAAAAAGCTGCTTGGGTTTTACTTAAGGAAATTATTGAAAAGTTCTTAGGAAATAAGAAAGATCCGAACTATGTCAGAATTGTGAACAGCATGTTGGAAAAATTTCGTGTACTAGTTTGCAATATGGGTTCGAAGGTGTACTTCTTATTTTCACATCTAGACCAATTTCCTGAATACCTTGGCGCAGTTAGTGAAGAACAAGAAGAGCGCTTTCACCAAGATATAAAATAAATGGAGAAGCGTTACCAAGGAAGGTGGAGTGTGCCAATGCTAGCCGACCATTGCTGGATGCTGTTACGTGATTCTGCAGCTACAACTTATAGTAAAAAATCCACTAAATTAAGTTTTCATGTCAAAAGAAAAAGATTCCTAAATTTAGGTAAAAATTGTATCTTTTTATATTTAGAATTATGCACTTCTAACAGTTATGCTGTGTAAATAAACATATTTACGTATAAATTCTATAAAATTTTTATTTTGTGCTTTGTAAGGAAGTCTTTCGGATGGACAGGAATGGATTCAAGTTTTGTAATTAGCGCATTACATTTATGTAAAATCATATATCGAATAATAAACATCTCTCAAAAAGCGGTTTTTAGTGGTCCAGAAAACGGCACAACGTTGATGGCACCATCAAAATTGATAGAAATCACCATAGCTACAAATCACGATAGTTGCAAGTAATATCAAATTAAAAATAAACTTTTATTACGCGTAAATTAACAAGATTTCGCAAAAGAACTAAAACTAAAATTCAGATGCATTGCGCAAAAGTAATTTAATTTCTATTAAACACGATAGTTGAAAATTGTTAACTGTAACAGCCAAATGCAAAATAAGCTTCTATTATGTATAAATTTTACTATATTCTAAAATAAACCTAAACCTCAAAAATAATTTAATTCTTTATTACCTGCTCAACAAAATGTACATCAGAATTGAGCTGTCTAGATTAAAGTAATTCAATTTATCAAATATTTAGATTTTCCGCTACTACTATTTAAGCAACAATATAGCCTATTTTCGAATTCCTCTCGCACACGTTGAAATTTCGTACAACTAAGTTATCAAATGACCCCACAAATAATCGTATGGCGTTAGATACGGAAGTCTTACTGGTCATTATCGATTTTTCTGGATATCGACGATCCAGAAATTCACCCGAGAAGAAGCTCTATAATGCTCAAAATATAGATTCTGCTCGTTAAGGATAATATTCTCTTCTGCGTCAACTTGAACTTTCAATGCCTGCATAATAAGCGGATCAATGGTATTTTATAAAAACTCAAGGTATATTGGTGCAGTTAAGTTACCTTCAATTAAATAGCTCCAATAACGTCAATTCTTAGAATATCAAACAAAACACATTGTCGTTATGTTTATTAACTAATCCATTAAGAAAAATCTGGTGTGAGGCAACACACGGCATTCTCTTACTGATATATGCAAATGGTATTCGCAAAAGATTATGTTATTATTTACGTTTATTTTGGAAACGATAATTGTAACTGTCATCAATCCAAATGGACACGCGAATGGCAACTTAACTTCGGAAAACTTCTCTGGTAACTTGCCTCAGCGCATTTCTTCAGAGAAGTCGTTAAGTTAACTTAAAATGGCATTAAAGGCGTAACAACTGTAGCAAGTTTTAAAAAATGTTAAACCTGTTTTCCAGATCATTGCAAAAAACTTAAAAATCTCAAGAATAAAGTGGCACTTCCGGTCATTCAATTTTAACTAAATTCCTCATGTCTCACGTGTGGAAGACAAAAAACTTAAATATAAAATTTCATTTTTATATGATGAGATATATTGTTCAAAATTAATACTTCAAGAACTTCCGGTTACTCCATTTTCGAAAATTTATTAGAGAAACTGCGTAGTTGATATAAAACGGCATTAAGTAGTTACGAAGTATGCTAGGCTTTAAAAAAATTGTTACAGCCGATTTCATGAAAATCGCGAAAAACGAATATTCGGAAAATATCTAGAAATAACAGAAATAAAGTGGAACTTCTGGTTGTTAGATTTTAGCCAACTTCCTGATTTGGCATACAAAGGCAGTCATAACCCCAAATATAAATGTTTATTTGGCTGGGACTTTTAGTTTGGTAGTTATTTTATTTGGAGTTAACGGTGAAGGTACTTCCGGTTACTGGATTTACGGAAAAGTTTCTGAGAAATAGCTTGAACTGTATGGAAGACCATTAAATGGCTAAGAAATTCTATAAGTTTTGAAAAAATCGTTGGAAGTGATTTCGGGGAACTTCGAAAAATGAAAAATTCAGAAAATACCTAAAAATAAGACAAATAAAGTTGTAATTCCAGTTATTCCATTTTAACTAAATTCTTGATTTAGCATGGGAAGGTAGTTTGTAATGAAATTGTTACGGTAATGTGTAGAGGTGGATACAAATTTAAATATAGAATTTTGTTTATATAGGACTTTTCGTATTTGAGATATTTTGTTCGCATGTACACACACATACACACACAAGTGCGCCCGCACACACACGCGCGCGCACACACAGGCACACATACACACATAGACCAATTTTCAAAAACATGTTTTTTTTTTGTATTCATGGAACCCGAAAACATGCATTTCCGTGAACATTTTGGACGAAAACAATACTTTATACTATATTTCATATAGGTAAGAGAAAGCAAAAATATTGGTGCATCACAGAAGTAGATAGCTTGAAAGATGCTTGTGTCATTTTGAAATGTTTAAGTCATTTTCTCACAAGATTCGGTTTTTCTGTTATAACCGCCTTCGCTCAATTGTTAACATCTTTGAATTTTGTAAGGAAAATTTTTTTTCAATTTCATTACCTGTACACCGACACAATGGAAATTTTACTTTGCTTGGAAATTGTAGAATACGAGGTCCTAGTACTGATTACGAAGTAACTCAGAAATTCAATGTGTGTGCGGCTGTATTTAAAACACTTGATCCATTTCCTCTCTTATTAACTACCGAGCCAATTTCTAAAAGATTTTACACTAAGTTGATAACGTATCAATAATAAATATTTTAGTCGAGATATCTGTCATTAAAAACGACCGTAGTCCTATGTGCACGACGATTTTCATGGCCATAATTAAAAATAATTTCTGTTCTTATAGCTAAAATGTAAACCATTCCTAAAACTGTACCTTGCCGACTTTAAGTTGGAAAAATTAATGTCCGATTAAGATACTGAATTATAAATTAGTATAAATATATTCATAAATTAGAAAATTCTGCTAACTAATATTAATTTGTTTGTTTCAGTTTGAAACTAAATACACTCAGTTACAAAAAAGTGGGGCACTTCAGTTTTACCAACTTTTTTAGCTAATCTTCTTGAATAAAGTTTAGGATTAACGTAAATCACATTGAGACGGCTGCGACTTATATTCTGTCCCTTTGTTGTGTCATAAGTATTGAAATTAATAACCTGAAAAGCGTTTTATTTCAACTTCAGCATTATTTTTCAGTTTTAATAAAATTTCTTATACACTGGGAACCCATTTTTATTGAGACTTTTTGCAAAAAGTGCGTTTTGTTGGTCGTTGTAAGTGACATAAAGTTAGTTATATCTGAAAATGCAATTAACTGTCAAAGAAGTGGCAAGAGCTGTGGCCTTAGTGCACGATGGCCGAAGCGTTCGGTATGCTGCTCGGGCTGTTAGAAAACCTGAAACAACAGTTCGTAGGGCAGTTCATCGTTACCGTGCGAGCCGAAGGTAGGACAGGTGTCCTGTTTTAGGTCGCGTTAGAGCAACATCTGCCAGAGACGATCGATTTTTAATATCCCAAAGCCTCCGAAATCGTCACCATAAATCTCTAGAACTAGCTCAAAGGCTAAGAGCTGTTCGTGATACAACTGACTGTACTCAAACAGTGAGACAAAGGTTGATGGCATATGGTTTGAATTCAAGAAAAGCCAACCGAATACTACGACTTACAAAACAGCCCAAACAAAATATAGCAGTTTGGTCAAATTCATCAGGAATAGGTGGAAAACGATTGGAGACGCGTCCTCTTCTCCGATGAATTCCGATTTTGTTTGCCATGAGCAGATGGACGTCATAGAGTATGGAGAAGGCGAGGGGAAGGATGTACTCCAGCCACTATCGTTGAGCAAGAAAAGTTTTGGGGAGGCCCTGTCAATTCTCGCTGTTTTTTTCTTATACATGCTTTAATTAAATCATTAAAACATAAGTATGCATTATGACTTGCATTATTTACTTATAAGAAGTTAATTAAAATCAGATTCAATCCATAAATCATTAAAAACATCCTTTTATTCAAAGAATATATTGTATTTATATTGAACTATTTTAATGTACCTCGTATAGTACAAGAAAAGTAATATTTTAAAATCCCACACAAATTTAGTATTTAATTCCAGCTATGCAAACACTTACGTCAGCTGTGTATGTATAATATATAACAGTTTTGTATCCAAGTACTTTTCAAGGGTAAGATATAGGCCATTTATTCTCATAAAAATTCTGGCGATTAGTCGCTAAAGCAAATAATGTATCTTGTAAATGCAGAAACAAACACGCTATTTAACAGGGAAATTAGAATATTAACCTACGCAGGAGGTTTTGTATTGCCTGGTGAAGGCTAACATCTTTTTTTCTTATACAAAACATTGGTGGCGATATTATCTCGCAAAGTTGCGGAAAATGCATGATCTCACCCGAGGGTAGTAAGGGACAGGTCCGTAGGAACGATTTCATTACGCAAAGTTAGTTCTGATTTAGCGACGTTTGTGTTAAGTAGTGCAAGGCTATAAGTTTTGTTCGGGGATTTCCTCTTATATTTGTTTTAGGAAACTACTTGGGCTTTTGTTAAAGAAATTAAGTACCTGCCTAGTGATCGACCTGTAGGCAGAAACTCCAAATAAATGGGATTTGTCCTTTAATGAAAATACGGCCTGATTCCTGGATGCATCTTCTCATCCGTGAGGAGCTACCTTTCCTAAGAATAAAAGATTGACCCACTTCCCGAACTTGAAGTAAACATTCACCTGTAAGTGCTTTATATTTTCTTTGCTCCTTATTCGCTTATCCCGATTTCGGCAAGGAAGAGTTACCTGTACAAATCGTTTGCAATCGTCGAATGTTGTGCTGTCACCACTGACCTAGTTTTGATTAAACAAGTTAACGTAAATTTAGCTAAAGAAAGTTACCGCCTGTTTCACTTAAATACTACAGGAATAAATAAATTACGGACTTAGAATAGCAGCGGTAGCGTTGAATTAAAAATTGATTTAGTAAAGCGTTTTACATTTTTAATTTCAATTAGGTAAATTCACCAATTGTAATGCATTATTTTTGTATGTGAATTTATTAATTTTAGGATAGCCTTTGTTTAAAATACCCTGGGTACCCACTTGTTTATATATTATTTTGACGTATCCTTTCCTTCAAATATTGTTGTGTCGTTAGTAAAAACCTAGAGCTCATTTCAAAAATTGGTTCCTTTATTCAATTCTTCCAGTTGCAATGGTCAGCTTATTTACCTTAATAATTGGAAGCGAACCTAGTTTTTCGTTAGCTAATGTATCGTGTTTTTAAAATATTAGTTTGACCTCATTTCTTGTTCGACGATTGAATTTATATATGTACATATTTGTGTATTTTGTGCAAACCAAGTTAATATAAAGATGTTCTCGTGCTTCAAACTTTAGTTATTATTTAATCAACATCCAACCTAGAGTGCCATTTAGCCTTATAGTGCTTGTGCAAAAAGTGATTTAATGTTTTGCGAATTTATTACAAATAAAGGGCATAAATTATTTATTTCTGAGCTAGGGTAACGTTTCTCGTTAAAAAAATTCAAAGTTCAATTAATTAATTAAATTATATACAGGGTGGTCAGTTATGAAACCAGCCGTAGTTATTTTATTCAATGTACATTACGCTCTCAATTTTTGCAAATAACGTAACTAATAATTGAGTCTTCAGTTAGCAGTACTTCATTGATTTTTATATACAGTGTTATCATAGGTAAATGAGCACCTTTAGCATCAGAACAATTCTTTCAGTTTTAATCCAGTTTGTGCAGTACTGTTGGAGGGTCCGTTTTCCACTTGAAGGTAAGGTTATTTATATCGTGACATACAGGGTGTTTCCAAAACATCGCCTGTTTGGAGTTATCTTGAGAACAGTGGCGCTCACATTTACCGATTTAGACTTATTATTCCTACAGTATTTAGCCTAGCTGATGGACCACGCCTCGCTCCACTGAATCTTTGCCGGCAGTAGTTAAGCACTCGTGATTTCTGCCACATGCGTAACTGTCAATTCAGCCTGTGACAGTCCTGTAATGGTTTAGGCTGAAATTTGGTTAGAGTCCAAACGGAACTTTGCATTCTTCAAGAGCCGTCTTTGTACGAAAACGGTTACATCAGAGACATTCTTCAGGATCATCTTGTTCCTTTGCACCTTTTATTGGACCAACTTCCTCGTTTATGTAAGATAACGCAAGACCATATAAGGCAAAATGTGTCAGTCGGTATGTTGAAGAGATGGAAATTGAGGGTTTAGAATGGCCTTTAATGAGTACGGATATTGAACATGCCTAGAAGGAATTAGGAAGGTGTGTAAAATCCCGTTCTATAATCTCAGACACGCTACAGGAACTAAGACAAGCACTTGCAGAAGAATGGGAAAACATGAACCACAATGTAATTGCAAATTTAATTTGAAGAATTCCTCGACGAATTAGGGCTCCCGTTAATGCTCGTGGAGGCTATACTCGTTATTAACATGATAAAAAACAATTTATTTATGGTAAATTGTTACTCTGCTTTGTGTTATAATTTTTAGTTTTTGTTTTCGTTTTGTTGTATTTCTAGTTTTTCTTTATTTTTATACGTTATTAAAGTCTTTCATTCGAGAACATTTTTGATTTGTTAATTAAATTAGTAAATTAAATAAAAAAATTTAGTGTTCTTGAAATAAATAGAAAGATAGTGACAGTTTAACTGAGTGTAGTTATAATTTTAAATTTTAAGTAGTCAGGAAGACATGAGCACACAAGAAGTAATAATTCCTTTAGAGTCTAGTATATTTCAGTACATTGCGTAAGTCCTAAAATAACAATGGAATACAGTTTGAGAATTTGGTAGGTTGAATTACCTATAAGGAATCAAATGATACAATTAACACATTCCTGTTTCTAGTTCTCGAACTGCTCGACCGATTTTAATTTTCTTTGTTGTAGAAGATTGAGAATTTTATAACCCTTAAAATTATATATTGCAGTGCCATTAATAAATTTAGGGGTTGGGGTGGTTAGTAGCGATCGTCACAATTCCGTAACAGATTAGGATATGTTACTAGACTCCCCCGTCCTCCCTAAAACAAAATTGACGGGTGTCAGTGGGTTTTGACAATTTTACTAATTAAAGAGTGGTTTTAGGTTCCAAATTTTCAAGTGAAAGCCCTGTATGTACATATTGTATAGTCGAAAACCATCCTCACAGAATAATATCATTTTAAAGAATGTATTAATTCATTAAACCATTATACTAGTATTCTTTGAAATAATAGAGAAATGTTCGTGGTGATCGCCAAATTTTTCTGGCCTGTAGAAATTTTGGCGACTTATTTATCGCAGTCGGGCGGCACCCATCATTTGAGGAGGTAATGCTCTATTATTTTTAAAAACGCTAAGAATCAAACACCGCGTCGCAATTATGTTCCTCACCAATGAGAATCTTGGTCCTAGTGAAATCAAACATCGTTTGGATAGTGAATACGATGAACTCTTGCCTTCATCATCTATCTTTAAGGAATCGACAAAACAATTTCGTCTTGGGCGAGGGGGTAAAGTTTAATTGAAGACATTGTACCTTTCCCAAATACATTAGTAATGTGTTTGGATCACTTGATATTTTCAGGTGCAACATAGGTACTGGCTGGAGAAATAAACTATACCGCACATATTGTGAAACCTTCACTATCCGTCGAAAATTTTTACATTGCGGTCTGCATTATCAATGACAAATTGCTGAAAGACGAAGGAAGTAAATTGATAATTTTTATCGCACGAAACAGAAGTAACAAATTTTAAAATATCTTTATAAGATTCACAAAATCCCAATGCTGCTAGCAGCTCTATCAAATTTTTAGATCCATGTTTTTATGTATGTAAACGCCAACGTTTAATAGAACCGAAGATAGGTAAGATCTGGGTCTTGTTGTAGCTACCAGACAATTGGCTGCAGCACTAACCCTCCTTTTAGTTGAGTCTTTTTCAGTCATTTCTGATAAAAAAGATATTAGTAGGTTAGGTAGGTTATTTGCACCTCCATTTTGTATAGCTTCTTGTGAGGGATATTAGTCCAATGTAAAAAACTCTGAACGAATTTCTTCTTTTAATATTATAGCACATATTTTAACTATATTTGATATCTGGTGTTCAAGATCAGCGTACTTTAAATCGCTATTTTTAATAGGTCTGTACAGCTTCCTTTACAACAAAGAACTGTAGGGTTAGGAACTGATCCAATGAGAATAAGTTCGTCGCCATGATGTTCTATTAAGTGCTTCTTTAAATATCTTGGAGTAAATGTAAAGCCTTCTGGTATAAAGTCTTCGATGTTTTTAATTAAATCTTGGAAAAAAGCTGGCACAATTCTTTTTTCTTTTCATCAGTAAATTCAGTAATCTTATTCGGAGCATTCTTGAGTGTCAAATCTTCTGGGTGACCCGAAGATATTTTAGATTTAATTTTGTGAGTAAGTGTACCGTAATAAGGGGGGGGAGGTGCCATCGAGTTTTTGATGCTACCAAATCAGTTTCATTACTGATGCTTAACTGGAATTGTTCAGACCAATTATCATTACGCGGTGACAATGACTTAAAATTATTTCTGTTATCTCTTTTGTTCTGACCCATGTGAATCTTCTATTTTAAAGAACAGTGTTTCGACAGAATATCCGACAGATTTTAAAATCAAATTTCTGCGTTAAAGTTCGAAGGACCGTAAATCATGAAGATATTTGATTACTATCATTTTTAAGTAATTTTTGTGCTGCTGCAATATTAGTCTTTCGAGTGTAATTATACCCGACACCTGCCAAGTACAATAAGTACATTTCTATCAAAAAATTTAACTATTTTGTTATCACCTCCTCAAAGACTAGTATTTATTATGGTTTGAATTCCCTTTTCTTTAACAGTAACTGCTTCCGACTTCTTTATATCTCTGTCATAAATTGGACAAATATCCCAGTATGTTTTTGTTACAAAAATATTTCGTCTCAAAATAGATTTAAATTTTCCTGTAAAATTATCTTTTGGTGGATTGCAGCCTATGGGCATTAACGCAGCGATTTGTAAATGTAATGTAAATTTGAGCAATTTTTTCTAATAAAACCAAAAATTTTTTTGCAAATAAAAAGTAATCAATAGCAATACCCTTTCTTATTACACCGCTCTGTTTTATCCTATTTTCATATGTATATTAATAAGTTGCTGATTTACCAAAGTATTGAGACATTTGTAAATCTGCCTTTGAACTACTCCTATGATACTTGAAATAATTATAATTCAATACAATTAAACTAAACTTCGCCTTTTAAACACTTGCTTATTTACAAGAACAGGTAAACGCATGTTCACCTCAAGAGCAATTGAACAACTGATCTATTAAAAGCAATGCTGGTCACCGAACCTATTAAGTATATTTCGCAAAGGTAATTTAGATAGCGTATCACTTAATCAAAAAATTGTAATAATTTTCATCTTCCAGCTGTTTGCCTAGATATTGTATAAGTTTATTATTTAAAAATTTGAACTTGAATTAAACTAAATAAATGAAGCCTAGAAAATAAATTGGATAAAGGAATTTAATTGATCATACATAAAAATCAAAAAAAAACAAGCCATAAAGTTTCTAAAAATTAATGGTTTTTGTTACTACAAAAAGTGAATAACTCCCTATTTCCATATAAAGTTGACACTTCACAATGTTTAGTTTCATGCCGTTGTTGTTCAACTCTGACAGCACCTCCTCAAGATGTCCTTGATGTTCTTGCATTGACCTGCTGAAAATGTGGATTTCGTCAATATAATAGAGACAAAAGGTTTCAAATTTATTCAAAATAGCTTGTAATGCCCTGACCAACGCTGCGCATGGGGTTGCCAATCCAAACGGAACAACCCGAAACTGGTACATAACTCCCTCCACGCTGAATCCAGTATATCACCTCGACTCTGCCTCTAAAGGTATCAACCAGAAGGAGTTTTTCACGTCGAGCTTTGAAAATACAGAGGTACCCCCTAGCCTGCCCAAAATGTTATAGATGCTAATGTGAGCTTCGAATTGTGGTACCATTCTCTCAGTAATCTTGCGAGCGTCCAGGCACAAACGAATACTGTCATCTTTCTTTCGTACCACCACTACAGGATTCACGAACGGTATACGTGCCTTTTCAATTATCTCCTGATTCAGCATACTCGCGAGTTCGGCCTGTACCTTATCTATATACGCATGCGGAATCCGGTAAGTCTTTATGTCAAAATATGAATGGTCGGTAATTTTTAACCGATGCACATAGCTACTAGCAATGCGTGGTTCATTACTGGTGAGCTCTATGTTTTTATTAAGATTTACTCAACGCCCATCCGATAGACAGCATCACAATCTCAGGATACTAGCATCTCATTGCTATTTGTAACTGTATTCAAATTTAAGGAATTAATATTAATTCTCCATTATCTCCACAACACTTATGTTTATACCTTGTTGACTCAGATCCCTAAATATCAACTAATTTATTCCTAATATCCAATTTAATTACTTGTTTCAGCTGACAGTCAACACAGACCTTTTAATTTATGGTAGCCAACCTTTTCCTAGTGGTTGTCGCCAAATACACGTTTTTGACTGGAACGACATATTTTTTTAATCGATCCCAATTTTCCTCAATAATCTGAGAATTAATCAATGATGCTTCCGCACATGTATCAAGTAGAGCAGAATAGCTTTTCCCCTCTATCTCCACCTGTTGATATGGTAATCCACACATACATGCACAATAATACGAGGCATTCAATTCCATTGTACCATCATCCATTCCACCCATGAGTTCTCGAGGATGACTAGAAGAATGATTGACGATGGCACACCCTACTGAAAAAACTGACCCTCTCGTTTTTGTTCCTAGTCCTCAGGGTCCTGGATATTGTTATTCCTCAATTTTGTTTTCTCTCTTGTTTACCAAATCGGGCATCTTCCTTGGGAATTGTCTTTGATACCCATAATTTCTGTTATTGTACTATCTCTTGATTCTTTTCCGATCTTGTCCTTTTAACTCCTTTCCTTCCTCTTCATTTCTCGATTCTTGTTCTACATTATGTTTTGTGCATGTCTCTTCTCTGTCTCCCGTAGTTGCTTCATAAATTTTGTTTTTTCTTCCATATCCATTTCTATTTTTATGATCATTTTGTTTTGGGCTCCTGATTTAATCGCATGCATCATATTTCCTGAGTAGCGAAATAAGTTGCTCAAACGCAGTGACGTCTTTGGTTATAACTTTGTACATAATTTTATGTTCATAGTGTCCAGCTAACCTTTGAATGATTATTCTTTCCTCAATAACGGGTTCTAATTGTGAAAATATCAGGTATTTCTGTGTAGCGTAAATCTCTCTGGTAGCTCTTCCATCCGGCTGATACTTCCCTTCTATCAATTCAAGTTTACCTTTTTCCTGGACTTGCTGGTCTCAATATTGTTTTAGGAATAGTTGCTCAAAACCTTGTCAGTTTTTACATCTATCCTCAACCACATTCAACCATGTTACTGCATTTCCTCGCAACGCCTGCCTAATAATGTTGATTTCCGTATTATGATCATACAGTTGTCGCGTGTTCCTTTTCACATTTTCAATGTGTCCTTTTAAGTTCCTTATGAATAACCTAGGATGAGTCTTCCGATCGGCATAGGACTTAATCGTCGAATTTTCTAGATCTCCATTTATTATTACTGGCATTCCTTGCATGGCCACATAGTCTTGTTGCTCACTATTCTGCCTACTCATCCTTTCTATTTTTTCCGTTAATCTCTCCACTTTCTGTTCCTGTCTGTTTTGTAGCTCTATAATCTGCTCCTCTTGTAGTCTTTGATGTTCTTGCATGCTTATTAGTTTTTCTCCAGTTTCCATTTTATTTTTATCTACTTTTTTTCTACCACATCAATCCTGCGATTTCTAGCCCCTTCAAATTGTTGTTGAAAAACTGTCACCTTTTGCGTGAGTTCTTCTTTGATGTTTTTTAATACTCTTTCTGAATGTTTATTTACATTGGCTTTCAACTCTCCTTTATCTCTTTCTGTCTTCACAGCCATTTGTATGAATTCTCTTCTTAATTCCATAATTGCTTCTTTTTCTGCTCCCCTTATAACTCGTAGCTGTTGGTCCATGTTCTCAATTGTAGTTTTGATCACAGCTGCATTGGTTCGACTTTCTTCTAAATTTACCTGTACATTTTCTGTGTCCTGCTGGATCTTTTTATTCACCTGTTGGAGTTGTGCGTTGCTTTTCTCTCGTTGTTTATCAATTTTCTCACCTATTTGTTGAAGTAGTTTATTGTCTTCTTCTGGTTACCTATTGCTTTCCCCTCGTTGCCTATCATTTTTCTGCTCCATTTGTCGGAGCATTGCCAATATGCTTTGCAACGAATCACCTGTTCCTGTTTCTTTGTCAGGTGCGTCCTGTGATGGGTTAATTACTAGCCTCTGGAACTGACTTTCTGTTGTGCTGTTCTCTAAGATCTCAATCATGCTGCTTTCTTTTTCCAACATGCTGCTGCATTAACAAAAAACAACCCTGCAAAATAATAATTAAATGAACGACCTGCCCTTTCTATCTGAAATAGAAAATCGTCCCACGTTTAATGCGCCAAAATTTATGTTGTGATAAAGACCTGAAATTCAATGCGCCGCACAACAAATTAAATTTAAATAATTATCTGAAAAAAACTGTGTTCATATTGTGAATAATTTACAAAAAAAAAACAATTTGAATAGGATACAGCAATGTCGTTTCGGTTTCCTACGAATCAACTTAAAATGATAATAATAATTAATAATTTATACCTTTATACTAGAACATGAAAAGAAAATTGGCAATGTGTTACAAACAAATATTCCAAAATAGATTAAAATTGAAATTTTATTTTATAAAAACAAAACACAAAGTTTCCTAGTTGACAATAAACCAAATATATAGTTTAAGCTTGCCGCCTTAATGTTTAAATTCACGCTTCCAGAATGCCTAAACAACGTTCAATCTAAAGCTTACAATGGATAAGTTTATTATTTAAAAAATTGAACTTGAGTTAAACTAAATAAATGAAGCCCAGAAAATAAATTGGATAAAGTAATTTAATTGATCATACATAAAAATCAAAAAAAAACAGCCGTAAAGTTTCCAAAAATTAATGGTTTTTGTTACTACAAAAAGTGAATAACTTCTTATTTACGTACGTATTTAAAAAAAACAAACCCCTATTAATAAATAAATCAGAACAATGACAATCGTTATCACTATCAAATTAGCATTTAATTAATAAAGTTACTTACAAATCACAACAACATTGCATTTATTTCTGAACAGAAAAGTCATGTACTAGATGTCTCAACACTGGTAGCGTTTATTCTTCTTCTGTTCTGTGACGTTCATAAATCCAGAAGCTCTTGTTACGGTATACACTTTTAAATTAAACAATAACCAGGAACCTGTAAGAATCTTCTAATTTTGATAAGAAATTCTGATACATAAGTCCTTTTACAAGTGAACAGTTGTTTGATAATTATAAAAATTATATTTCAGGTCGCAATCACTAATGAGGTTATATCGAATCCATATGCGATTTGTCTCACACTATCTAATTATTCACTTCAGCTTATATCAGTGACAAGCTTTAATTTTTAGAAGTAAATCGCCTACTCTGAGGTCGTCAACTCAATATTTAATTAATTACAACAAAGATGAGTATTCATTCTTCATTAAAAACTTCATTAACAACTATTTTGATAACTTGTCACTATCACTCACGCCATATGTGATGTATTAATAAGAGAGCTACATTTAGTACTCTTTATACTAAAACCAAAATACAACTGAACTATTCGATTTCCCACATATTATCTATAAACAAATTACAGTAAATGCGATAACCAAAAAACCTAATACTAATCTTATTTTCCATGTTAGGAATTACAACTCTTTCTTAAGTAGTTAACAAAAAGCATCATGTCACAAATATAAACTTAAATACCTCACAAAAATTCAGATTATAATCGTTGATCCAACATTACTTTCTGATGGCATCGGTTAAGATAGAAATCGTAACCACATGATTATCGAAATAAAACAAACATTAAAGAGACCATTGCTCTGGCACTAAGATGTAAGAAAATACCTAGTAAAAACTTTGAAATCTATAACAGTTAGGTTATAAATGATAACAAAAAAAAACTATAGGTTAATCAGTCCATAAATTACTTTTCAGGCATGATTTTAAACACTTTGGTGCAAAAACAAGGTTAAAGGAAAAAGTTTGTAACACATCTTCAAAATATTTTTATGTAGCTGGCAAAAACAACATAAAACTGAGTGAAATTAATACAAGTACACAGCTCGTAGCTGAAAACATAAAAATTTAACCTCTGTCTCAAAAATCGAGGAATATACATAAATCCACAACTACGTCCATTTGCGAAAACTCCAATTCTTCTTGAATATAGCATAAGCGAATCGAAACCGTAGATACTTAGTAAGTAATTTAGATGAAAACTTAGTTTTGCATAATTTTCGACGTTTACGATTTCACGTAGGAATTAATCTACCATAGATGACTATTTAATAATACGACCATGTGCAAAAAGAAATATTAGGCATGCTGCTGTGTGAATACATAAATGAATGAATAACTTACATTACTTTAAAGCATGACTTAACTTGTAATCTTTGTTGCATAATAAGGGAATAAATTATATTTAAAAAAAAACATAACTTGACCTTTTAAGATTTTGAGTTTAATTTTAGCGAATTGTAGAGGAATTTTGTTTAAAATCTTGAAGTGTTACTTGGGTTGCATAAATTTCATGTATACATTGCCCAAATTTGTGATTGGTATGCAACCAAAACATCTTTAATAATTTAAAATTTTAATAATAGCGTCCATTATTTAGGGACATGGAAGACAGATTAAAAGGCCTAACTATCATAGCAATATATATATATATATATATATATATATATATATATATATATATATATATATATATATATATAT
>JAHWXV010067448.1:0-12410 GCA_024586415.1 Phrixothrix hirtus | reverse complement strand
TTAAAACAATTTTTTGGTTAAACTGTGTAACTTTAATAAAAATTAAACGTTTCGAAAGCTATTTGCCTTCTTTTTCAATAAAATTGACAAATCAAAAAAAGGTTACGTTAATCGGTTTACGCTTAAGGCGTTTGCAACGACCTCCAAAGGCTAACTTAGTTTATTAAAAATTCAATTTATTTCATTTATATATTTATATGATGATTCCCTGACGGCAATAAGATAATTTAATGAAAAAATAGACTTGCGTTGAAAATAGATGTATCGATGTTTTAACAAATCGAGAGCTTTTTTTTATGACTTAACTGACCCATTTGTTCCTCATTAAAGGAATTTGTGCAACCCACAATGGTGTACATTATGCTGTTAATGGTTCGCCAATACGATCCCCTAGGATGGATTACCTTGATAACTTTATTGCAAAGTTAATAATGACTAAAATAAAAGGAACACAACACAGTTATAACGGATTCACATTAATCAAAAGAACAATGGCTCTCTTCTTCTTTAAAGAAAAATGTATTTGAACTCAAACATGTCCGTAATTTTTACGGTCTCTGTATTAATAATCCTTTGTCTTCAGTGATTAGGATACTACCAACAACGACGGAAACGGAAAACTCTTCACTGACGAAAAACTATCCGATCACAAAATTGCACTTCAAAATAGGCTAATGGTATAGAATGCGAAATCGCGGTACAAAAATCCCTGATACCGAGAATTACTGATCGCGTCATTTTCGTAAATTTTATATGAAAATAATTTAGCTAACAATTTTATAATCCTATTTCTTGATTGAAATTATTCTCAACAAAACTGAAATAAATAATTAACATAGGGTTTTATTATTTTATAAGGCAACAACAAAGATTTTATTTGTAAATTAAAATTATATAAAATGCTTTTGCAAATGACGGAATTAAAAATAAGATTTCTTATTAAACTAAATACCAAGAGTTGATTTATTTTAAATTAAGATTAGTAAATGATGATGATGTTCAAGGTTACAGGTTATAAAGCATACGAGGTGCATTCAAAAAGGTAGAAACATTCTAATTTACCCAAACATATATTAATTAACTTTGGTGTATTATACAGAGTGATATGCAAACATAAGAAGGCGTTTGACAGATCTTGTATATTTCCTATGTTAACTATCTCTATTGTCAGTAGCTTTAAATCGAGAATGTCTACGGCCTAAAATTGCTAAGTTAATTACAAATAACTTGGATATTATTAAAATTTTCATTAACTTCAAAATAAAATATAATTCAAGGATATTTCTTTAAAATTTTAAATGTAAAATAAACTATTAACAAAATGAAGTCTTTGAATTTGCTTAAAATTATTTACATGAGATGTTTTAATTAAGCAATCGTGATTTATGGTATGAAACCAAGCATAACTGCATGGAGGTTAATTACTTTAAATTACTCTATAACAATTGGTAGTTGAATTCGTGCAAATGGCTGAGAGAGAATCAGTTCATCAATAATAAATTTTGCTATTACCAGCGCATTATTTGTGTACATTTAACGATTATATTGCAGTTTAGCGAAGAACTTCGTTGAAAATTGACTGGTAGTTTAAGCAGGAGAATGGATAATAAAAAGCACCATTGCTCAACTTTTCTTTTAATTTCAATTCCTTTAATTATTCTTTCTTCGACATGGATTAATGCAAAGACCTCGGTAGCTCGGAAATTAACAACCGAAGAATGTCAGTTTAAACCTGACATGAGCTTCACAAAAATTTCATAGTATGCGTTATTCTTGATTAAGGGAGTAAAATTACAAACCTAGATCTTAAGATCTATCGTGCATAAACAAACTACTGAGAGTTTTAATACCTCCAGGATGTCGAAATGGCCATAGCATAAAAATTACGTAGACAAAAAAATTCTGCATCTCGGAGTCACAGCCACAAAAACAAACAAAATGATACTGTTTAATGTGTTTTTAATGATTTGAATACCCAACGAATTTTAGATATATTCTTTAATGACTTTAATCATGCCAAGTCACCTTTGAAGGAGTATATTAACTCTAAAGCATTGATGAAGCCAAATGGTGCCAAATTGTATAGGTGCTGTGAGTTACTTTAAAGCTGATTGTTTTGTAATTGGAACAATATCTGATATTTCCCTCACACGTTTCTATTGTAGAGATTCAAGTCTCGTAATGTTTAATGACTTTGTGCATCTTAGAAATATTGATAGTGTACATTAATTCGCATACATTGTTTCATGTTCAATTTCATTCATCTTCAAAATAATTCTTAATTTAATTTCAGAATTAGAACTTTACTGTTGTCTTTAATCAAGGCATTTTCCATATATCTGTATTTTTTTTCACGACTGTTTTCCAATTCTTAAATTTTTATGTCTTACGATTTTTGTTACTCGTAAATAATGTCTATGTATCTCAGCATTTCCTTTTGCTTTTATATATTGTATTGTTTTATTTTATTGTGGAACCTTTTTGAGCTTTCGTTACAGCTTGAGTTGTAGGTTTCCGTTTTAATCAACTGTACATAACAGGAATAATGCAGGCAGAAGATCAGCGAGAAAAGGAAGAATGCCGTTAAGACAAAGCTTGAGGGTAAGGTTTAGTTATATTTTTCTTCAGCTCTTTCGAATAGTAATGTCATAAATAATACTTAATGATAGCTAATCTTCAAGAAGAAGATGAAGAAAATTATTTTAATTTTTAAAACATTCTTGTTGTTTAGTGACTTACGTGATTGCAATAGATCTATTGGTAGTTGTGTTGTATTCATATACTTTCTGGCTACTATTTTGTCTTGGCGGTAAATTTACTGTGGCTATTGTTTTATTATGAGTTTGCTTGTCATGTACTGAAAAGGCTAATTCAAGGTTGCTATATGAATGTATGTTCTTGTTTCTTATGCAAAAATTTCTTCAATTCATCTTTGCTAATCTTAAAGCTAAAGAAATGACTTCAGTACGAGGGAGTACCGAAAAGTTTTAATTACCGTCATGAACTGTGAGATGGAAAATTATATATAGTTTTTTCAACGATTTCTACTAGTATTTCTTGACTCTTCGAAACTCATCATTATAGAAGTCCTGAAATGATTTTAGAACCCACTGTTCTAAAATTACTTTGTATAGTCACTGGAAAGAAGCTTCTTCATCTCGGAGAAGAGGTAAGAGTCGCTAGAGAAGACATCAGGAAAATCGAGAGAATGGATCAAAATTTCACTATTATAGTAGTTGGATGTCTTTGCTAATTGTATCACGGTGTGTTTTTTCACCACATACCGCAAGTTTTAGAAAAGATTATATTAGTAAGTGGTTAGGATTACGTCACGACAGCTCAAAAAACCGGAAAGAATGGCCTTAGCAGCAGATTTCTGCAGCTTAGCCTTTTTTGGATTTGGTCTTCGAATAATATACGTAGATCCAGAATTAATCTATAATCATGTTAATCTAACGGAATTAACATGTGTACCGTGATCAGAAATAAGAAAATCTATCGCAGTTGCTTATACACAATCGTCAACACATTTTTTTAAATACTAGGATTAACTTCATCCTTGTACGCTTTAATGATTATTCGTTTGTCTTTGAGAACAAGCGCCTCCAATTTCTTCACCATATCAAGATCATCCGTGTATTCTGTTTGGAAGATCATTTTCCATCTCAAAACAGTGTCATACGATGAGTTACCATCGCCGCAAACAGATATCATTTCATCGTGGATTTGGAACCCGCTGTTAGCAATAAATTTTATCAATTACGTAGGTTGCTGATATCTAGCAGTTCCTGAAATGAAACATAAGTAGATGTATTTTACAATAATATGCAAATAAGGACCAATGTTTATGTTTCAATAACTTTAGAGTGGTAATTAAAGCTTTCTGATAGTCTCTCGTATGTGGTTCGAACAAATTGTTTATATTTTGCTAATAAGTAACAATATTTGGATGATTTTTTGCACGTTCATAAATCCAAATCTGTTAAGTCACAAGAACTAAGGGGATAGGTGAACTCCCCAAAGTATCTACAATTCCAATAGAAGGGGATTATGTTACACTTGGCGAGATTCAATGTACCCTATATATTGTACTTGACACTAAATTATATTATATTTGTTAAAAAAATTGTTAAAAATGTGATACACGGAAATATCGTAACAATAAAAGCAATTGTTTAGAACAATTCATTTAATGTTTAATGTTTTTACTTTTAACTGATGTTAGAAACCATTTCAAATTTTGCAGTTAATTACTTCAAGGTTAAATCCAAATTAAAAAATGATATAAATATAAATTCAATACTTATCTTACTAATCAATGTAATTTAAATTAAAGATATCGATATCTATTTATGTTTTCGTTCAAAAAACAAGAGGTATTTTTAGGTAATATTTCATACTAAATATACTAAAATAAAGTTTCTAGACTTTTTGGAAAGCAATTACAGAACCAGGGTTTTACACAAAATTTGGATATACATAAGTAGTCGGTCTTGCCTAGGGTACCAAGTAGTTTAAGTCGGCACCTAAATAAATTTAGTTATTCCCATATACGTTTTTAATTGCAATAAATAAAATTATGTATACGTTACGTATAGGCAACCATATAATCATTAAATACTTCATGATTGTAAAAGTTTAACAATTCTTATTTTTATTTGGCATAATATGTACATATAGGAAAATTTTAGAAGAATGTTGTTTGTTTCATTTTCGTTAATTTAAAATAATGGAATTTCATTGAGCCTACAGTTCCTGAGATATTATGTAATTCCCTTCTTAAATAGCAATTTTAAAAAGCATTAAAATCTGAGTCTAGGCACAAATCTATTGTTTATGATAAAAACATTAGTTTCCAATAAAATTTATTTAAATAAACATAATATTTTGATATATTTCTAAAATTTAATTTAGTAAATTAAATTTACCACCCATGTAGTAAATACAAAAATTATATAGGTTTCTAGTTCGGCAACCAAGTGTACATAATTGAAATGATGTACTTAAAGGTTTAGGCGTTTGTAATCTGTAAAAATGCTTGTTACTAATCCAATAATAATTTTAAAAATAAAAATATATAGTAAATTTAGGCAATTACAATAAAATATTGCCTTTTCAGTGAAAAGTACTAAAAATTACTCAACATATTACACTTTTTTATATTACATACAATCCCATACACCAAATTTAAGTACATTTAATTCATTTGTGTAAATAAAAGTATTAAAGTTATTTATTAAATAAGTGATTTTAACCCTTGAAGGGAAATGGTCTCTACATTATGAACACATTTATTTTTGTACAAATCAATAAATCTATGGGGCATTTTATGAAGGTAAATGGTTTAGATGCAGAAATGTAATCGCGGTTTTTCTTTGAACTTCATAAACTATGTTAACTATGTTCATATTTGACAAATGGATTGCAAGAATGGCCGGAGTTAAATTTTAACAAAATGTTATCACAGTAATACTGCCTAATCATATCACATGTATAAACTCGTTGACCTTGAATAGTAGTGGGTGGGTCAAGATTATAAACGGTGTAGCAGAAAAATAACAAATACGCAATTACAGAAGTTTGTGGTTCAGAGGGAGGCGTAGTTACACTTAGTTACACCATTGTATGAATCTAACAGTATAGGTACCCCAAAAAACAAGTGATAAACCTGAGAGTAAGATCATACGAAAATATAAATGGAACCTGGTGACTATTGTACTTTTAGATAAAAAATGAATTTATTTGATCGATTTCAGGATTTAAAACACATTTTGTGCTAAATTTGCTACACTTCTTATTCTTAAATAATTTGGAATAGGTATAGCATAAAAATAATTACTGCGAGAGTTGGGCTATGATGAGGCATTCGAATATTTTAGTTTCGTGCTCAACTTGCAAACTAGACTTTTATATTGCTATATTAACATAATTCCATGATCCTTTATCCAGATAGGCATGATAAAGATCAATTTGTAGGTCAGATTTAATGTTAACTCATAATCGTTTTATATGCACATAAAAAATTTATAACGTAAAACTGAAGGGGAATTTGGGCAAAATCAAATATTGTTTCAATTTATGTAAGTTGGACATTTTAAAACTTTTAGTAACGAAAATGCGCTGAATAGTATCTTGATTTTTGTATATTTTGAAAATAAACAAGTAAAACACTGACAATATTTCACTTTGCCTTACATAGCGCGGTTAGGGTGTTATAGAATTTATGGGAACGTAATCAGTATATAATATTTAATGACATTTTTACTTTTATAAGACAAACATTAATTATTAATTAAAAAATATAGTACAGGGTAGCAAATTAATAAATATCCTTATTGAATAGGCATGAATTAGCGCTTACATGCTATTGGTTCATATACACAGAAAGTTCTGGCACATCAAAAAACCGACGCAGAAGTTTTTTTGGAAGAATGATGATTTTTCCACAAATAAAGGAGTATTTCTGCTTCTTCCAGACATCTAAGGTAGTTCTTTAGAAATACTAAATACCTAGCGAAGCCTTATGTATCACTTGCCCTGGATAGAGCTGCCCATTATATATTAGAATTATCCACCTATTATCTAAAACCATATCCTGAATATGTTTATGAGTTGGAAGTGTGCTACCAGATAAGTATTCTTGTCACTTTCTCCTTCATGAAAACTTATGCATTCTACTTCATCTTTGAAGGCAGTTCAATTTTTTTAAGAATGTTTTGTTTAATTATTTTTTTTTATTATCAATGGCCATCTCGTTAAGCTCCAACAGAATAGTTAGGCAGTTAAAATCACAGAAGAACGTTATCTCTTTTATTTCGACACTATAACTTTCGTTGGAGACTTACCAATAGGCAAGATTTCTTCTGGAGAAATAGATGTACTATTCTCAGCATGGTTTTCTTTATTATTTAGGATATATTAAATCATACTTACGTTTTCCTTTTGCATAGTACAATGTGTGAAGTGTTTACAGTATTTTTCAAAAAATTTATTTGTTTCCATGCTTGGAGTTATTTTTCAGGATAATCAGTATTAAAGGGGTATATTCCAGTTTTGAAAATCCCGAGTGAGCATTTTAGGCCATTGAAGCTTTCATACGTGTTTGCTCAAAAAGTCATTAATCTGAAACCGTCACAATGTGCCCTGGATGTTATGGCAATCGTGCTCTTAGTGCCTGCTCCTAATAAGTGAGAGTACATAAAAGAATCATTAAAAAGTCACATTAGAGAAATAGTGTGAAGAAGGACTACTACAGAAGTTCAATTGGATTAGCTTTTGTTGCTTTTATAGCTTCAATATTTGTAATGGTAGTCTATAATTAATAGAACTGGATTATCAAAGGTTGATTTGTTGTGTTTCACAAAATGCCCAAATCAATTTGTAGAAGTCTCATTTTCTGACTACTCTGATTAGTGCGCAACTACTTTAGAATGAAGCGGAAGGCAAATATCAATGAATGGATTTAGGTAAACTTTTGAGTAAATAAACTTCCAGAAGTAGTGCAGTAAATCATATAAGGGTACTTCTTTCATCAGAAACTAATGTGCCAACTTGACTTTTTTCTTATTTTGAGATAATTCTTGATGATTTATTTAGAATTGGTGAAATGCTCTTTATGTTTACATTATATATTCTATTTGGTCCATCGTTGTATGTGTAGTAAATTGAAAACTTTTTTACATTCTCAAAATTAAAACCCAACACCCTAGTAGCAGACGTATTATGAAATTGGTGCAACGATGATTCTGGATTTCATTTTATTATGCCGTAAAATTAATTTTTCCAGCCTTTCTGCTCTAGATATTAAATGGGTGACTAGTGGTATTTAATTCTGCATAATCGCTTGTGGTTAGATTAGATTTGCAAAAGGTATTTAACTATTCCCTTCTTCTGTTATTTATTAAACGCATGTTTGTAGCTTACCAAGGAATTGTTTGCACTTTTCTGTGGGCCTGCCTCATTTTTGCAGTTTATAAAGAAAATGGAAAGTGGAATGCCATAATTTCTTGTTGCTGCATTTTCAGTAGTGTTTTCGAATCTTACTGCATTTATAGCTTCAGATATACTATTGTGACAATTATCTTTTATATTCACGTACGGCAGAACGGGGGAATCATGGTCAGTGGGAAATGACAGTCAGAATAAAATCTGATCTCGAATTTAAAATATACCCCCAAAATACTTTGCCGCATAGCGGATTGCTAATTTACTGTTTAGGTGAAGTGGTACGCACGTTAGAGATATTTTTGTCTAATTTTCATAACAGAGAATATAACGTTCTGTATTAAATTGTATGCTAATATTTGCTGGTAGATATTTTTTAGGCAAGCTATGTATTATCCATAACTTAAGCATGTTTACATTATTGTTTAAATTTACTTCGTTGTTCGTAATGTTTTTTTAATTAACTATGGCTACATTGGGTAATGGCAGGTAGTTGTCTGCTATTACCCCAATGTAAACTGTGAATTGCATGTATCCTAAAATGACTTTCTATTACTTTCAGATGGCAAGAAATAGGTAAAGAATAACAAATAAAGTCAATGGACTACGGAATATTTGTCTAATATATTTCCAGATATTGAAAAAGACGCAAGCTAGATACATGTAGCCAAATGATATGGAATTCCATTTAGTTTGTTTCAATATAGATTCAAGTTATGAAAGGAAGGTGGTCTACAAATGGGAAGAAAATGTGTATCTATAAAAGGACAGGAAGCTGTAATTTTTGAAAATATAAAGACTGTAGCAAACACACATTATGAATTAACTCCCATGCAGCTGCAGAAGTTGGTTTTTGAATATGCCAAACGATTGAAAATAAATCACAGGTTCAATAAGGAAAGTGGTCCTTCTGGCAAAAATTGGTTGAAGAGGTCCCTAAAAAGGTATTCTTCAGTTTCAGTGCGAAAACCAGAAGCAATAAGTATAAATGAGGGATGAAGTATGTATATTTTAAGAATCTAGAAAAAGTTACAGTTAAATACAACTTCATTTTACATAAAATTTATAGTATGGACAAGGCTTATGTTACAACTGTCCAAGAAAGAAGAAAGATAGTTTCACCAATTGCTCAGAAGAGAATTGATGCAGGATTATTAGGAGAGAGGGGCAAAGGTGTAAAACGACAACAGAAATTATTTTGTGAATCCAGCTGGAGGATATGTTCCACCAATGTTTATTTAGGCCCGCCAAAGTATGGTTCCATCTCTCGAATGGACGCCTAGGGCATTATATGATTGTTCCAATATTAGCTGGACCAATGAGAAGTTATTTCTTGTGTGACTGGGTTATTTTATATAGATTCTAATAAGAAAAATCCAACCTTCCTCCCCCTCAATAATCATGTAAGTCATGTTCTCTGTAAGTTTACAGATTTGTCGTAAAAACAACATCATAATGCGTTCACTGTCTCAACATTCTCAACCATTAGACATTGTATTTGACAATCCCATAAAATACAACAACAAACAGCATAACTTGTATATGAAGCAAACATCTGTTGAAGCCATTGCAGTCGATAAAATTGCTAACATTTTTAACAAATCTTATTCCGCTGTTGCCCTAATTGCAAAAGGAGTTTCTGGATTTGTATCTATAGGTATCTATCCAATATGTCTGAATATTTTCTCTAATGAAAGCCCCCTTGATGCTAATACTGACTATTGTTCTATGCCAATAGCTTTACAGACCAATGAACCAACAACTAAAATTCCTCTTAACAATTATAGATCTGTAGGTCTATAAACTTCCACTGATAGACCAACAATTGAAAACGTGAAATTCAGGGACTTTTCGTTAATCCTACAAACAAGCCGCGCTTCAAACACGACTGCTGGGTAACAATTTTCAGTGAAACTAATAGAGACTTCACTGCAAACCGTGTTTGAAAGAAACAGAGAAAAATGCATATAACTTCTGTAAAAAGAAAAATTTCAGATTTTGCCAACGGTGAAAAATCTGATGAACGACGCAAAATGAAGGGAAATTCTACTTCAGGGCCAGATTTGGGGATGAGCAACTTTTGTTAACACTCTTCAGATGGCGAGTGGATGGAACTAAATCAATGGAAAGAAGAAGAACATGATGATGAATACATACAAATAAAATACTTTACCATGGGCAAGTAGCCAATTTTGCAAAAAATGGTTTTATTATTGTCATCTGTGAAATACGCGAAGTAATAAAGAATTCATTGCTCAAGTAACACGGGTGAAAGACAATCAGATATAAATAAAATTTATGGGTAGCTATCGAGTTAGGACACATCTGTGTTTCGGAACATAGACGATGTCAATGTAGTTATTGAAAAAGTCATAGTTTGCATACTTACCTGTATTGAACAGCTGCGATATGGTTGAATGAAATCAATTAACAGAGTTTTATAATTTGGTCTTTAAGTATCCAAATACTGCTTTTGTATTCAAATATACAATTTAATTTAAATTTCCTTTTTTTACCTTCCATTCTTTGCATAACTATCATTCCGTCATAGATTGACCATTATTACCCCAAATTGCAGTTATCAGAACCAAAAATGAGTCACTACTAGTTAATTAAAGATGAAAATCATCAAAATTAGTTTAATACTCATAAAAGCTATAACTGAACCTTCTTAAGTAACCGCGATTCCCCCGTCTCCTTACCATCGTGTGTGTAAAAATTAAAGATAAAGTATAACTATAAGCATTATTCATTATAAATAAAGTAATTATTACTTACAGGTAGAGCGAGCAAAATCATTCCTTAATGATTCGGATAATGAAACTGAACCTTTAAGATTTGAAGAACTTGGCAAAGCTCCATGATTGTTTTTTGATCTGTACACCAAGATTTTGCATTTTTTATTGAAAAAGTCGTGTAAGTAAAATAATCATCAAATGACATCGAAATCAACTTTTTAAAAAAATATGCAAAACTCGTAGGATACCTTATATTCCCATCTGTTCTTAATGTTAGATGTATTGAAGAGTATTACAACGGTTTCATGTGCTCTATCTCTTCTGGAAAAGACAAAAGAGCTTCAGTGTTAGAACATATACTTGTCTTTAATGTTAAGTATTGCAATAAAATTAGCAACGGTATTTGTTACAAATCATCCAGTGAGCTATGCCTTATCAAATTACCAATTTAAATGAATTGTACTTTCCTGACTTTTGTGAAAGATTTCTTATTTAGAGCATTCAAGGAATTCTTCCCAGGATCCCGCAAAGCCTAATTAGTTGTTACCCCTGAACAGTACATAAATATTTGGTAGATCAGAAGAGTACCGTTTAAATCATTGTATTGCAAAAGATCTATGGATATGGCAACAACTAAATTACTGAGTAGAGGTCAGAAGTTAAAAAGGCACTATCACCGCCAGCGAATGACAAGAATCGATTATTACGTTACCATCATATGGCCACAATGGAAACCATGTTAGGAAGACCTGCGGAAGAAGTCGTGGGGTTTAAGGAAGCTTCCTTGTGCCAATATGTGATTGAAAATTAGCTATACCAAAGATTGGTTGTGACATCAACTTCATTGGTGAGTGGTGCGCAACATGATAAAGGTAGTGTTTCGATGGTAAGGGATGCGGTAGCCTTAAAGAGAGGGCTATATAACAAATTTAGCAATAGCATTTGTTTGCAGTCGTCAGGCAGTCCATTATGAGTCATGCCCTATATCGAACTACCAACTTAAGTGGATCATATTTTCTTGACTCCTGTCGAATACCTTAGAAGTTACAGTTTAGATATAAATATATGAATCCCACATTAATTAGGCCTAAATTTTATATTAGTGTGTAAAGACGTAGAAAAGATTAACCATCCTTGAGAGGTGAGTAAATACGGGTTTTTGCATTCATAAGAGTAACAGTTTATGAGATAAACTAAACCTTTCTTTGTATCCATGTAATTATATCATTTGAATACTTGGGAGGTTTCTCTGTTATGAAAAATAGCTTAAAATAGCCCAAAATAATATAAAAATGTGATTTACATTTTAGGGAAATACTTATCGTATATTGTTGCTGTTGCTCTTATTATTAATAGCGACTTACTTTAGCTCATACAAGACCACCATTTATAGAAAAATATACCCCTAATCTACCCTAGAACGTTAAGGTTGTGTTTATTATCTTTTTGGGAAAAGTAGTATTAAAAGTAGTATTAAAATATTAAACTAAATACTTTTATTTTGATTTTAATGAATATTGGGTTCATTTAGAATAAATAAACAATTTGCTTTACAAGATCTATAATCTTTTACTTATATTATGCATAGTAAACGTGAGGAACGAAAATTTTTATTTTGAGGAACAGTTGTGTTAAGAGGGGCGTTTTTAGAAATATCTCACTAGATACCGCCACTAACAAAATTTGGAGCATTGGTAGAAAGTAAATTACAACAACAGAACTACTTTT
>JAHWXV010067405.1:0-19314 GCA_024586415.1 Phrixothrix hirtus | reverse complement strand
ATCTGAAATTCATTGTAGAATGAACAGAGAATATAGTGAAAACCTTGAGTTATGATGTGCGTGAATGGTGTAGGAAATTTAAGGAAGATCGAATCGATGTTCACACTGAAGGGGGACAACAATGCAAGTCTGTCGCAATAGAAGACATTGTTCAACGAGTTGATCCAGGGGATCGAAAACAGCGGAGGTTCACCATAAGTGAGTTGTGTGTGGAATTTCTTGAAGTTTCAAGTTCATCTGTGTACAGGATCGTAATTGGCGGCAGCATTCTATAAAGAGGGATTGCAAAGCTTGTCTGCAGATATGAATTGCCTTAATATTCACGCTGCTTATATAGATAGTAACAACGTTTGTGCCCCACTTTTGGTAAAAAATCTTGTGGTTATTTACACTCGTCTTTGTTTTATGAATCATTGAAGGTTGAAGAAACCGCTCTCGTATATAAAACAAGCAACTGTAATGGCGAGTTTAGTAAATGCCGTAGACTGTTCTTAATAAATTTAGAATTAGATTTATTAAGTGCGATCATGAAAGCAAGCTGGAAAGGCTAGCCTACTGCGAAATGTTCGAGAATCAGCTTGTCGCTTGTGAGGCGTTCTAAGATGTGAAAATCAGCTTAAACCGCCCTCAAATAGTCGTGGTACAAAAATTGTACACATCGCAAAACAAGATGTTTTTATAAATTTTGCAAAGAGTGGTTTTATTTGCATCAAATTACAGCGTGCTGTGAAGAGTGCCTCCCGAAAAAGGCTGTTACTAAAGTTTATACGATCATGTTTTGGTGTATAATATGTCTTTATTCATTTCTGAAGTATTTTCCTTTTATGGTAATGCTTATTATATTCGTTTTTAATTTCTCTCACTTATATGAAATATAGTGCAAAACCATGCTGTCGGTCAAAATTGTCGATGTCCAGTTTTTAGCGAAATACACGTTTTCGGGTACCCTGAATCTGAAACACACGTTTTTAGAAATTGGTCTGTGTGTGTGCAGGCGCGTGCGTGCGTGCGTGAGTGTGTGCGTGCATGCTTGCGTGCGTGCGTGCGTCCGTCCGTGCGTACGTGCGTGTGCGCGTGCGTTCGTGTGTATGTATGTGGTTAATATATCTCGAAAACCAAACGTGATAGAAAAGTAAAATTTTATGTATAAGTTAACTTACACCTTAGCACTTCCTAGTAAGAATTTAGTGAAAATCGAGTGACCGAAAGTGCCACTCTATTTTTGTGACTTTTGCGTATTTTGCAATTTTTTCGAAAACGGCTCCAACGATCTTTTTATTGCCACGTTTCTTGCGCCTATAATGCTATACTATATGAACTAATTGGTTTCTCTAAAATTTGTCGAAGTGTGTTATTGGGAAAAATCTCTAGAGTTAAGCAACGTTTTATCTCGCCAGTATCTTGGATAGGTGACCGTTCCCATTATCGTCCTTAAAATAAAAATAAATTAATATTTTAATGATTTGCGTACATTATTTACATAGATCTATAAATTACTTTTGGTTCAAATGAGGTTGAAATTTAATTATAAAACTCTTAGTACTCGTATAAAGGAAATTATTAAGAGATGAATTATTTATGTCTTTAAATTAATTTTAGAGTTTACAATTTAGGTGTATAGGAAAGTAACTAACAATAAATTCAAATTAAATTGAAAATGGGTAAAGTAAAGTCGTGTGTTGTCTCACACCAGATTTTTAGAATAGTTATTATTACATTATAAGAGGTTAGTGTTAAAGGGGCATATTTCGAAGTAAAAGTTAGTGTTAAAAGACACTTTCAGATTTTCACAAATTTTTCCGGTAAAAATTTTTTTTAAGAGAATCACCATTATACCTTTAAAGTATTTTCAATTATAATTTTTGGCGTTATAAATAAAACTTAAATAAAATTTACATATTTTGTTTTATATACGTTGCAATATGGGGTCTACTAGACATCAATTGTGTGATTTTTAATCACCCATGCACCGGAGGGTTAAAATAAACTTCTATCTACTTTTTAGTTTTACATGTAGCTAAATTGTATACAGTTTCTGTATTTGATTTTCATAAATTCTAACTTTTCTTATGGTTGATTCTAATAATGACAGAATTTGCTAATATACTATAAATTATTAATTAAAATTTATTACACGTATTGGCCTTTGTTCTACACTGAATATATAGTTGTAAGCTTACGAGCGATAGTTTTTATGCATTTAGATGTGATCTGGTTTAGCCGCATTTTCTTTGTTTGCAAATTTCAAAAAAAACAATTGCATAACTTCTAGCTTATTTTGCTTATTAGAGAAACATGAATAAAATTATGAATTATGTAGCAACAAAATTTTTGACAAAGCAAAAAGAAGGCACATAACTTATAACTAATAAGGCACTAAAAGTATATGAGGAGCTTTGTCCTTTAAAATGAACAAATTGCAAAAACTGTTTAAGCCTGGCCATGAAACTTTGGAAGACGATCACAAGACGAGGTCGACCCATCCAAGCAACCACAGTTGATTTTAACAATAAAATGAAATCGTTGGAATTGGAGAATGCCACCTTGAAAACTGGTAAATTATCAGACTTATCAAAGGCGTCAAAAGTCACTATTAGTAGAATTCTTTCGTTAATTATGTATGATAAAGGAATGTGTGCAACAGGCTTAGCGAATGTTTACACATGCTTTGATGAAGTTTTTGAAGTCCTTTGACGATGAATCTAATATAATTTGTTATAATAGATGAGGAGTCAGTCCTTTGCTATGATTTAAAGATTTAAACTAAACTTCCTATATTGGCACATTGCGCTTGCCCATACAAAAACTTTACATCAGTAAACATTGTGGGCACTGTTTCCCGGGTTTGCTACTTTGTTACCTGCACATGGATAATTTAAAAAAGGAACAAGTAGAAGTAGAAGTAGCGTAAAAGGATATTATTTTTGCTTGACATTGAAATAACGCATAAGGCTTAGCACCCTCATTGTAGTTCCCATTTCGCCACCTGTGATTGTGTTTTGCTTCCAAATCCAAAACAAAACCATAGGCAAGAAATAAAGACGATTAAATACTCATAACTGCTGTTGCGGACCACTTTAACTAAGAATTTGATAATTATTTTGTTGAAGGTGTGAATTGATATTAAAAATTGAGATATTTGGACGCTTATGCAAGATAACTAACTACAGCGCGTCCCACAAATATGTGATCAAGTTGCGCAATAAATGGAAACTTAAAAAACAAACATTTTCTGTAGGTTATATATTCTCCTTAAAGGATTAGTTTTGAAGAAAATTAAGGAAAAGTTGATCGCAGGTTTTTAATGTAGAATAGTATTATGGTATCAAAATTGTAAAAACAAGCCATGCAATTCGATACATTAGCCATTACTAATTCCCCTTCTTTTGTGATACGGTAAATATTATTCTAAATTGTGTAATGTTGGTGGTTATTAAATTAAACTTGTTGATCACTTTTGTGACAGACTTGTTTGTTCGTTTTATTATTACGGTGTAAATGGTACATGATTTCTGGTAGGTTAATTTAGTAGAACTTGTTATTCAATTCAACTAGAACATAGTGTTTAGAGCATTTATTATAATATGCGGCTAGTGTTTTATCATCTATTTTACACAAAGAATCGCAAAATCGCTAGGTCTGTAGTGTAAAGTAAATTTAAGAGCGGGCAAACTTTATTGTCATTTGAACAACTTTTTATAAGTGTAAACAGCTAATATGCATGCATTTGCTGTTCAAAATATTTTGAATTTTCTAAAATGTTTTCAGGGGTATCTTTTCTGATAATGATCCTTCGCCGGTATTCATTAAATGACGGTCATTGAACAAATACCTTTTTAAAACATGTAAGTATTTAACTTCACTTTTGTAACAAATGGTCAAGTAATTTTCAAATAACCAATCAGGATTTTTAACAACACATTTAAAACATATCGTAATAAATTAACAAAATTATAACAAACACGATAAAGCGATTTTAAGAAAATTATGCAAAACATGAATAGATTTGTATTCGGTGATTTCATGTTTATAGGCAATCAGTTGTAACAGATCTATGTTAGTTTATTAATTTGTTTGGTTGTAATGCCATAAGTAATGTGCTGCCCAAATTTTGACAAACTCTTGCGTGAAATCCTTATAAATTGCGATCATTTAAATTTCCAATTATGGTACGCTATGACCATTCATAAATCTATTTCCATAGGCCTGTTTAAAGTGTCCATCAAAAGGTCACAGCTTATCCTAATTGGAAACTTAAATGATTGCTCATTACAATCCTAGCTTTTCTGTTTTGTGGTTATTCCAACTACATAGAAACAATCCCTCATAACTTTAACTAGTTTACGTAGGTAACTTGGATGTTCTATACCATATTTTTCTAATGAGGATCTTTGTAAATTATACATTTAGTTCGCTTCCCTTTATCTTCTGTTTTATAAGTGTTCAATTGGTAATTCAGATACGCATGTATTTACTATTTGTGCTTATTCTAAATATAAGACTTTTCGAAAGTATAGTTGCATATAGTTTAAAGATAGTAAAATTAGGACCGGGTTAACCAATAGACAAGTAAGACAAATGTGTAGGGCCCGTAATTCGGAGGGGCTCGAATCAATTGCACACCGCGCCTGTGAAATTTATGTTGTTTCACTAGTTTTGAAATTCTCACGCAATACTTCAAAGTAGAATTTAGTAGAATGACTATATTTTCAAAATCATATGTAGCTAAATAATGCATATATGAAATATTTCAATAAAAAAACTAAACTTTTAATAAAGTGTTCGAAAATTAATAAGTTATTAAAAGTTTTGAAGTACGCTGTAGAAAAGATATACAGAGTGAGTCTGATATAATGCGTATCCTTTTAAAGGCAGGTATAGATTCGTCGGCACCATTTGAATTAAAAAAAGGAGGTCAAAAATTATAGTTTTCCGTAAAAATCAATTTGAAGTTATATCACAAATTGAGTTCGGATTTCTTCTCTTTCTCAGCCATTCATTTAAAGCACAGATTAAATAGGTTTCTTACATCTTATCAAATTCGACGTGTCGTAAATAATAACGAGCTATTTTAATATCAAAGTACAGAATGTAAGTTTACTTGCTATGTACAACACTAACCTTTACAATATAGTTAATTGATATCAATGACCTACAGTTTTAATCATTTGTAAACAAAAATTTAGCATTTAACTTTAAACTCCTTTAATTACACGAATAAAGCTTATTTAAATAAATCTCTTTTAAATTATACTGGTGCGCGTAGTATTCAGTTAATAACTAGTTATGTATGTTTGAAGTCTTGTTACGTCCTGGCGAACGTACCAATAATTTGTGATAAACTTGGTATATAACATTTTTCATTCTAATTTTGGTGTATCTCTATGATCATAAGGATAAGTTTATTTGTCAATTGACTTTAGAGGTTAAAATCAATTTTGTGCAAGTAGTGTTTCTAATTAGTCTTTAATTCTTTCAATTTCATTAATATAATTAATATTTCCTGTATAGTAATAGGTGGTTTGTAACATTTTCATTTATGTCAAGTAATATGGCCGAATAGAATTTCTGGTTGTCCGTCATGATTCGAGAATTCTATGTGAATGAAATTAATTTTACGGTTAGATCTTTTCTGGTTGGGAATAGTACATTCCGCCATGATGTGCACGGCTTGAAAAGTTATTTAATTCCAGTATAAAGCTTAATTGAATTGAAAATAAGAACCTATTCGGTTTCTATTAAGTGCAAACGTTATTTTATGAATATAATTTCTTTTGTTGATTATCATGGAATTGTCCCAAGGTAGTATTTGCTTCCTTTTGGATTTTTATTGTTAAATAAGGAATTTTCTTTTTAGTACGGACCGTTACTTAGGGGTACCGTTAGATTTGGGTACAATCATTCCTTTTGGATTTTATTGCTAAATAAGGAATTTTCTTTTTAGAACAGACGGTTAGTTAGGGGTACCGTTAGATTTGGGTACAATCATTAAGAAATATTAATGACTAGTACATAAAAATGGTAATGGGACACGTAGCCCAAACATCTGACGTCATACTCTAATGGTGGCGACATCACGTGATTAAAGAGGTTAACATCAATAGCTTGGGCTAACGTCGGAATTGAAGTACGAAGGTCCTGTTCATTGAATCAATAAACTATGGGACAGCAAAGTTTCTTGACACCTGTCCTGCCCGTCATAAGCAAGTAATATCAGTTTATTTTATTAACTGGAATTAGGAATTCAATTAATTTCTGTGTATTGTACACCCTATATATTATGAGTCTGAAATATTTACCAGATTAGTATAAAAAGAAACAAATTTAGTTAAGTGAAAGAGAATTTTATTTTCTGTCTCCGAGTTAGTAATTTTAAGTGCCTGCCAGGAGATAATTGCATGAAAACTTGAATTGCTATTTAAAGGCTGTAAAACTTTAGCTAAAGTTACATAAAAACCGCTTTATTAAATGTGATATTATATTATAATGCCAGACTGATAAATAGAGTGATAATTATTGATTTTGGTTATTACATGATGTTTTTACCAAGTTGAAAATAAATATTTTTACTAAGTTTATTTGGTATTGTTTGTGATTAACTAATTTTCAGGATCCACGCTCTGTGTGGTTTCATGTTTCTGATCATACTGAGCTAACGTAAGTGTCATTTATACCAAGTTTAAGTAAAAAAATAGGCAACAGTCTGTATTTTGTTAACTTAATATTTTGGGATTTCAAAGATTTATATACATTCATTAGGTAAAAGAGTAATCTTTTTCACAAAACCTATTTTAAAATATGTTTTTTATTAGCATAAATATAAGAACTTATTTTTCACTGATAGTAGTATGAGCGCTCTTAGACGTTTTATAGTAGATACGATTTCTATGTAGGCCACACACTCTTACTATTAATTACAAAAGTTCGTTAAATTTTTAGGTTAAAAACATTTAAATGTGTGAATTGACGTGTAGGTAAAATGTGGATTGTTTAATATTTATGGAAACTTTAAACCCTTTTCAAAATGACAATTAAGTTAGGAGATGTATGTAAAAGTGCTAAATTTTATTGGGTGCAATAAGGAAATGTGTACGTAATTACAATTTATTTTATTTATTTATTACAAATTAAATGTTTAAGATTCAAAACAACAAAAGGAAGAGACCGGTGACAAATTTTTAAATAATACACCTAATTGTTAGAAATATTTGTGATCTCATTTAAACAAGCAAATATAATTTCGTTGACTCAAGGTCGGGGTATCAAATACATTTTACGTAACTGCATTAAATAGATGTAGAAATACGTATTTCAATAGTAAATTATTTCAGCACGGTCGCCTCGAAAGCTTTATAAAACGATTTTATGATAAAATTTCGAAACATTTTATTTTCAATATTGAGCCAAAATTTTTAAGAATTTAGGACTCTGATGGCTTTAGCTCTAAGCCATTACAAGGATGCCCATTATATAAGACTCGCCCAGTTTATTGTTTAAATCAGTTTTAAATTGACTGTAGTATTTTGGCTAAGAAACCAATTCAGAGTATAGAATCAATGTAAAAAGTGAGGATGCAAATTATCTATTTCTTAGAATAAGGTATCATAGTTTTCAAACTTTAAAGCTAGAATTTCTTTTTCATAGAAAATGCAGGTATACCTCTTTAAATTTACTACCTAACATAGTAACCTCATTTAATAAAGTTCTATTTTTCACACTATAGCGAATTATTGCGAACACATGATCCAATAAAATCGCACAAGATTCACACGTTCCAATTGATTTTCTTCCCCAACTAATTCGCTCCCGGGAAAATATACATTGCACCGTCTCATGCAGTGAGTGCAAGTTAGGAAACGATTTTGATATTTCCAAAATAAAAATCTACTCAACGTTTGAACTTGTGTTCTGCGGTTTGAACAATGGAAGACGTTATTGCTTTTGCTTTAGAAATTTTATATTCTTCTAAAACTAGTGATAATGATGAGGAATTAATTCAAGTAGTAAGATTTGTGTGGAAAAATACGGAACTATCAAAAATTACAAATTATATAAATGTGATTTTCCAACTTTCAAAATAGCAGTTTAAATCAAGCTTGCGTTCTTGAGTTCAAGATAATACGGGGAAGCTATTGATTGACGAATTTAATAATATCGAATTCTTTTTGACTTTTCTAATAAATTAATATTAGATAAAAATTAAATGTTAGTTGTTTAATATAATTATGTTAATACTTTTTTATTGTTAAATAATGTGCTGCATTAATAAAATAAACTTTGTTTTATATTAATAAAACGTTACATTGGTATCTATATTAAGGTTATATTCGTAGAACATTTAAAGATATGAATTAATTCTGTGATGTGGCACCGGACAATTGGAACGGGATTGCCAAAATATCTGCACCCGGACAAAGTTAGAAATGGTCCAGAGTCAGTGCATATTGAGTTCGAGCAGAAACCGTCCAGAGCCTGTGCGTTCCGAAGTGCATAAGGTGAAATATGCTATTCGTAACGTTTTAACCAGTATTGAAGAACTGCTCTCGTTTACGCAAATATATCCTCAATCATTAACGAGTTCTTTCATATTTCATTTGCATTCCTAAAATCATACAAAAGCTGATTACTTGATAACAAACACTCCTGTGGTTCATGGTCTACGTTGCCAAGATCAAAAAGTTATATAAAATGGGACACGATATATATTTTGTCTTGGGCTCGCTGGAGGCTTAATCCAGCCTTGAATAAAATAAAGCTAGATGATTCCTGATTTTATGTTTATTTTTGAAATACCATATATAGGCAAGAGATGTTCAATAGCGTTTGATAGTAAAGCTGATGATTTCGAGAAAACAAGCCTTGTGCTGTGTCATGACGGTTTCTTAGTGTTCACTTTAGGGAAGGTGTATAGTATTTGACATTAAATTATAAAAAAATTAAAAATAGAATTTCATAGAATGATCCCATTGAAGTTCCTATCTATTTATATACGTGTATATGTAGATATATATATATATATATATATATATAATCATCTCATCTAGAAAGCAGGCCAAAAATGACATAAACGAATTGTATTTACTTTTTTTTAGATAGAATATTATGTTAATGTCAAGTATAATCATTTAATCTGACACGAACTTGTAAATAAATGTCATAAAACATTGGTTAATTTTATTGTAATAGTAACTACGTAGTTTTTATTTTGTAATTAAATTAAATTAAATTATACTCTTACAGACAAGAGACAACAACCCTGGAATACTTAAACTCTTAGTGAAGTTAGGAAGCGAAGATTACAATCGGGCATTAAATAGAGGTTTTAGAACTAAAAGATTTTGAAATATAAGTCTAAAATAAATGTATAGTCAAATATCGTTTTAGAATGAAAATGTAAATAAATCTAAAATAAATTAAATGTGTGCAAATTTTTAACATTGACGGCATATTTAATAGTAAAGGTATTATAGCAACTTTAGCGAGTTATTCTTGGGGCGGCTTTCAAAATTTGCATAATGCAATATATTCCTGCTTTAAAATTCATGACTGTAGAATTTCCTTATATTGATTGATACGTTTGCGGATTGACTAAATTAGAGATTCGATGAGATAGTCGTGTTTAAACAAGCATTACAGAGTTGCGCTACTACAAAATTTAAATTAAAAACCATATTTTAACAAGTTCCATATAATTTTAGCGAATCTAAGATTAAATTAAAAAACTCGATACTTTTCAGAACTCAATTAGATCCCAAAAATAGTGAAAAATATTATGTAAAATTTATAGGATGCATTATTTATATTATGATTTTTCAAATATTTATAATAACTTGATTTGAAATTTTTATCGTTTATATCTGATTACTATTCTTACACTCTAAATCCACTAGGACATGTAATGATTTGTTTTGACATATGACTAGAGACGATTAATTAACAATCTAAGTTAATTTATAATCTGCATCAATCGTTACGTCACCGAGATTCTGAAAATTGTGTAAAATAACTTGGCACATTCTTGAATTGTGTATATGTTTATAACAATTTTTAAGTTGCCTCTTTGTACTTACTCATCCGTGTTAAAAAAAATACATTGAAATTGGTAAGTTATATAGCATACGATAATCTATTTTAAAATTAAAAATAATTGAGAGTAGAAAAGTAATAGCTTCATTTGATCAAAATAGCTTAATTGAGAAATAGTTTGGCATCTTAAAATAGCTTAATAACCTTCGTATGCAAAGAATATAAGGCTTTTTACAATTCTAAAATTTGCTAAATTTCAACATATGTTTGTACTATTGATATTATTAGTTGCTCAATTAGCTTTTCTAAGGTCTATTTGAACTCAATATTTTTTTTATGTTAAGTGTATATTTGTTTCCATAGTCATATTTCTTATCGTCGTTGTTTGATGTTCACATTTAAAAATAAATTTCCCAATCAGATTTAGAAATTGTTAATTTTCGAAGTGCAGTGGGCCAAACGATCTCACTATGCATTCCGACTTAAATATGATTTTGTACGTATGCGGCTTTTAAAACCATTTAAGGGCGGTTTTCACTATATATGCTTCAATTAAGCTTCGCTTAGTAGTCATAACATAATTTTTGTGGGAACTAATATCATCAAATTTAGCCCTAATCAACAACGGTGCCTATGGCCTTACTACATACATCTTAACAATTTTAAAATTTTAATTTTTAAAAATAATGTATGTATTATTAGGACATTTTATAATTGTATTTTAACTAAACTAATTTTCGAAATAACTATACAGGGTGTCCCAAAAATAAGTGAGCCTGTGCAAACTGTGGGTATCTTATGACCTGTAGAACAAAATCTACTTTTAAATTTTTTTCAAAAACCATTTTTAAATTTTGAAAATTTAAATGAAATAATTTGCTATCAATATAATTCTGTATACTAAGTAAAACGAATTATGAATTGAACTATAGTAAAAACGTGCTACTGATATTTGGCATGCCTATAAAAACACGCAATGTTTTCTTAGGATGTGCTTGTAGTAATGTGACCTATATAAGTTCTTTGAGCTTGTTAACTTTCTTTCAAATAACAAATGAATTTTAAGTCAGCTGTTATACTTTAATATTTAATTTTTAAAAATATTGATTGTTTCATTACTTGCTAGCAAAAATATTTATGAAAAACACAACATTCTAAATTGTTTTATCTTAAATGTCAAGCACAAAATTAATTCAATTAATTTTGTTTTAAAATTTATAACGTATTCAACGGAGATATTCTAAAACAAAATAAGCAATTACCCTTACGTGGATGAGTAACAATATTATTGCCTAAAAATTACTATTGCATAAAGAGCAGCTGGAAAATATTTATTTTGCTATACAAAACTGATTTTCAAATTTTTCGTTGTATTTGTGTACCGAAGAACGGAAATACTACGCTAAAATAGGTAAAGTAACAAAAAATTATTTTAACTTTATCTCCTGGAATAAATACAATGGCGGTAAAAAGTCTTGCATCACGCATAATTTATATAACTTTCAATCAAAATCACCTATTTCTCTTAATAATGAGCTTAAGATTAAGAAATATTGTTCCCTATTAAAACCATTTATAGGAATATTATGGCAGATTTATACATTTTATTAAGTACATAAATAAGCCGTAATCCTAAGTAGTGCATTTAAGTGATTTTTGATGCCAACGAAAACGCGTTAGAACAAATTGTCAGAAGAAGTGAAGTTGTCATTATCTTTCATCACAAAGAGGGAACATCGTCCCGCGAAACCGCTACCAAAGTGAAATGTAATCAATCCTCAGTGATAAGGGTGACTAAAAAACACCAGGAAACGGGAAAAATAGAAGATAGCCCTCGTACTGGACATCCAAGGAACACTTCTATTAGAGATGGCAACATGCTTCTAAGGACAAGTTTGGCTGATCGGACCCTTAATTCAACCGATTTAACCAACTAGTGGTCCCAGGCCACCGGAGTAAGCATATGCACCTCTACAGTGAGAAAGAGGCTTCACAGTTTTAGACTCAGAGGCTGTCCAGCACGGAAGAAGCCACTGCTTCGCTTGCGTTGGGCGAAAAATCACTGTGATTGGACCACAAGAGATTGGAAAATGGTACTATAAACAACAATTCGGGAAATTCATACGACAGGCGATTTCCATGAGAAGAGTTTGCACCAAATTGCATTGTCACAACAATAAAATATTCCACTTCCATCATGATATGGGGATGCATGCCCGCTACTGACCTTAGCCGTTTACATGTTGTAACTGATAAATGCAACTAATTGCATTGAGGTATTAGAAATCAAAGTGTTAAGAAGTGGAAAAGATTTGTTTGGTGAAGAGGAGTTCATATTTCAAGTCAATAATGCTCCATTCCGTAGAGCTAAAAATGTACAGGCGTGGCTCGCTGCTAATAAATTGAAAACGCTCGATTGGCCCCCGCAATCTCCCGATCTAGATCCAATTGGGAACGTATGGGAGAGAGTATCAAACATGGTATCACTGCGTTTCTGTGGAGGAATTGGAAAAATTGATTAACTCCATGCCGAAGAGATGTGCCTTGGTGATTAAAAACAAAGGGTCGCCAATTAAATATTGGCACAAGTGATAAATTCTTTAATTTCTATTTTTATCTATTTAATTGTATTAAATTATCGAATATATCAATTTTTGCAAATTGTGTTTTATACTTTATTTTATGATTTTATTTTGATAAGTCGTTGTTTCTCATCCTAAATCCGCGTTACATCTATAAAACAATTATTTGGTTTTAAATAAAGTTAGTTTATAGACAGAAACCGTGTTTTATTCAAAGTTTAGTCAATTCAACACGGCGATGTAAGTCTTTTTACCACCATTGTATTCTTAGGAACAAACATGTTCCATAATTCAAGATATGTCGGTGAATCATACATATCAATGAAATAGATATTACTGTTCGGCACGGCGCGCACCTCAGGTTTGTACTAAATACTACAGTTGCTAATATTCGAAAATTATACGTTTTTGAAAAAAAATTCATGAGAAAATTTTCCTCTACAGACCACAAGGTACGTAGGTCATTTACTTTTGAGACAACCAGTATGTTGTTTTTAAATTGTAGTTTGTTTACAAGACGACGTGTAATTAGATTTTACTTATTTATACCGTAATCACTATTCTCTACTTTTACACGTTTGAAAAAGTCAAAACAATGCAGTGTGTCCCCGGATTGACTTCACTATGGGTGTAATGGATCAAAAATTTTGGAATCTCATTTTGATGTTTTGGGACCCCGTCCTGCTTGGCCTGAAGAGAATTTAAAGTACATTTTTACTTTTTAAAATCTAAGATGGTCATGGCAATTGAGAAAAAATTATTTTATGTTGAGGTAAAGTGCCATTTGGGTCATTACTATGGCAAAATGTTATTAAGAAAAGTTGTTCATAATATAAAATTATGTCAACATGCAAAATTTCACAAATATCGGATCACTTTGACTAAATCAGTATTTGATTTGTATTCTTGCCTGTAACTACAGAAACAGCTATTCTGTATATAAGTTGGCAAAACAAAATTAATGTATGTTTCTAATAAAGTATTTTATTAAAAAAAACAAAGTACATGACAGTTACTCAATATGAATTCCTCCAAGATCGGCACATTTTTCCACTCACTCTAACTCGAAACTCCTCAAATACCTTTGTTATGGTTGTTGCGTTAATTTAAACTATGGCATCCCTGATTGTTTGTTTTAATAATTGAAGGTTATCACATGATCACAGGTTATCACAAGATCGCATGAATAAACCTTTTGTTTCAAGTAACCCCATAAATAAAAATCTAAAGGGGTCAAATCAGGCAATCTCGCTGGCCAATTTATTGGACCATACCGTTCAATCCACCTTTCGAGAAAGTACTAATTCAAAAAATGTGTAACCAGGTGAGTTAAATGTGTTAGACATCCGTCTTGTTGAAAATAAAAATCTTCCAAGTCTTCCTTTGATATCCACCTGTCGGGTCATTAATCTAAATTGGACAATAAGGAACGACTTTCATTTTTAACAAGCAAATAAGAATTAACTTGACTGTTAGTGATACCTAAATTATTTTCCCACCTAAAACAAGGGTGTTATTTGCGATCTTCCCGTATGTGGACATAATTTGCTAGCAAAATTTAGTTTTGATTAACGTCACGTAGTAAAGGGACTTTGATTTACCGATCTGTTTTGTGATATCAAACTAATGAATTACGGACTTTTACCATCAAATGTTTCAAGGAACAGTCTGGTTTATTAGAAATTTAAACTACTAATTTTGATTCGTAAACATTCATTATTAATTGACCAACCTATTATGTTATATTAATTTAACTTATTTAACATATGTTTTCCTTTGTATATATAGTACTTTAATGTCCTTAACATAAGAAAGGTTCATTCTTCAAAATAGTTTTAAACACTTCCGTCTTGCCTATCGGGGCCTCTCGATTTTTCTTAATTAATAATTCGAACCTCGGTTACATTGTATTGTTTATACAATTTAAGGCATACCATAACCATTGATGATTATTAACAGACTGGTTGTATTAATTTGTCAAGTGAAAAATTAATTATATGAGGTGTTTTATGCTCAATCAGTGTTCTTATTTCAACAACATAAATTTTATCTGCAATTAGAATTATGCAGTGGGCGTTTAGTAAGTTAAATATGATCCTGTAAATTGCGAATGAATAGAAAATTATAAAAGTAATTTGTTTCAAGTCAAATTTTCAAAGTTTCATAACAACATAATTTTCTGTCAGGTCAACCATTAACAGTATACAGGACGTATCAAAAGCCTCAAATCAATTCTTTTTATTTTAAATACACCTGAATCACTAAAGTGCAAACAAAGGGCTTCACGCCTGATTCTATGATAAATTTAGTACTCCGTAATATACAGGAATCGTCATAAATAGTGAGCACGTATAGATTAGTAGCTTCTCTTCCAGCTGTATCCCGTATCTGCATCACTGTAGGAGTATGTCTCCACTCTACAAGTAGGTCTTACCATATCCACATACAAGGTGCTTCCAAAAGTAATCCTTGTATAGCATAATTGACCTGAGAACAGTGGCGCCCACTTTTCCCGAGTTTAACCTAACTTTGCAGCATTTAACTAACGGAAGTACCAAGAAACGCCGCTTTGCTACACTACAGCTTTGTCAGCCGCGGTTGAATACTCGCGATTTTACTTGCCGCATGCGTAATTTCCAGTTTAGCATGTGACAATATCTACTATGAAATAAACGTTTCTCTTAATAAGAATTTATTAGGGCATTTACCGGTCAAAGTTGTAACGGATGTCAACTATGTTTTTTGTTCAACTAGTGTGCTAGGCGCTTTCTTTAGGTTTGTACCTTACTAAACGTTTATTTTCTTCCTATTGTAGTACATTCTTGCATATCTTAGATGACTCTTAACGAATTTTAGCTACTCTTGAGGCTTCGTTTCTAAAATTATTTTTTTTAGCAAGGTATTTCATCTTGAGCCGCATTCAAAATAAACAAATTCCACTTATACGAATCAATAATTATTGCTACCTGTTAAAAACTGAAACTAGTAAATGAAGTAATAAAAATCGTGAATATTGATAATAAGAATTTGCAACGCATTCAAGTACTTGAATTTAGTAAACCTAAATATAATAATCACAAAAGCTATTTACCTCACCTATGAACTGACCATTCAGAAAGCTACATTTTTGTCTTAAAAAATCTATACGACACCCAATCTTCGATCTTCAAACCTGAAATAAATTAGGAATTTCACCGTAAGTAAATACTTTTCTACCTTATAGTTGCTCTGAGAATTTCTGCTTTAGCAAATTTTTTAAATGTAGGAGTACTTCCCCTAAATTTTTAGTGTCAAGCATTGTGCGTGAACCTATTTATTGTCCTCCTCCTTTACTGAGCTGCCTTTTTATGTTCAATTGTTGCTGCTATTATGCTAATATGCTTAATTTTCAATTATTACACAATAGATATGTAAAATTCTTATGTGAGGAACGCACATGAATTATTAAGGTTCTGTATTTGCCTTTGATTTTACTTGCTTACAGTATATTTAGTTAGTTATTATTAAATATTTTATTTCTAATTTAGTTTTAGCAAACCTTGTTTAATTCTTCAGAGGAAGTGTTTAAAGTAAGTTTTAGCAATAAGTAGATATAACCAATTTGCGGAGGTACACGTATCAAGCCAATTCGTAAAATTTAATTCTTCCCGAACTCTTTAATTTATTTTTGTCTATTACCTGAGTAACACCTATACGCAGAGGTGCTCGTAACGTTGACCTGTATCTCAATTCTACCTAGTGGTCTTCAAGTTATCGACCGTCATAAATATTGAAATTCGCCCCATTCTTCGACTAAAGTAAATGGATGTTGTAATACAGGAAGTATTGTGATTTTACGCATACCGTTTGGTAAACATTCCAACACAAACTTAGAGCATTCCGGGTACATAGTTATATGTTTAGGTTCAAAGATATTTGCATAACTCCTTTAATATCGAAAACTAACACCATTGTATCAATCTATTCATGATCAATAGGAAATAGTTTGAACCACTTGTAAATCGGATGAAAGGGAATTAATGATTCTCTTTTCTGAAATTTGAAACAAAGTTTAATGTTTACATGTTGTTCGTAGACTACTTTTATAACATGCTTAAAAACTTGCCTTTTCAAATCTGTAGTTCAACACTTGCTAGTGAAGCGCAATAAATTTATATTTACCATATCCTATATAGAAAATCCTAAATTTACATTTCGATGAGAAAATTCTTCATATTATAAACGTTTCCCGTAATTTTTGTTCGTTCCGCGTATGTTTGGAAAATAATATTTTGGTAAATCTGGGAATAAAACCCTCAGAATCTATCGTGAAGTTTTTTCAATTGATTTGAACGATTTCTTTCCCAACGCCTTTAATAGGTCAAATTTGTGTAATATCATCTGAAATCTGAAAGTTGCAATAGTTTTTCTTGTTGAATAGCGCAGAGTTAATAGAAGTATTTTTTATTTTGAGTCGCTAGCGAGTACTATTTGGAAAAGATCTAACAACCAGATGTAATCTGCAGGCAACACTGAAAATCCTCAACTACTTGAGTATATATTTTCGGTATATTAAGGCAACACTCATGAATTTAATTGCTAGTTAAGTAGTCTACAAAAACGGCAGTGAGGAAATTTGAAATATTGTTTGCATTGCCGTTAAGATTAGAAATAGTATATCTGTCTGAAGACATATGGAACGCCACTATGCATCTTTAATCTTTAGTCACGAACAATTGAAGGACGTTTTGTGTTTTCACTTGTAAAATTTCAGAAAAAGGGAAAGTTATAATAAATGCCTGCAATGAAGATACTCACACAATGCGTACCAGTGCATTATTAACATTGATATTAAATAACTCGACAAACTAAAGAGATATGAGAGACGACGTTAGTCAGCAGGTGGTAATTTGCTGCAATTCCCATCTTACGTCGCTGAAGTTAGGTGCACTTTTCAGTAAAATAGGAAAGTTATAATAAATGCCTGAAATAAATATACTCACACAATGCATACCAGTGCATTATTAACATTGATTTGAAATAACTAGACAAACTAAAGAGATATGAGAGACGATGTTAGTCAGCAGGTGGTAATTCGCTGCAATTCCCATCTTTCGTCGCTGAAGTTAGGTGCACTTGACTATATAATGCAATATCATTGTATTGAATCAAGGTGGCAAGCAAAGTGTGCATCGAACACCGTCAGGTACACCCGTGTTTGTCGGTAGCTCTTGCATATTCTTTATATACTGTAACTTAGACCCCTTCAACTTGCTACAGTGGGTCGGTTGCAGTATCAAGTCAACCAGTAGTGCGAATTAGCAGAATATTTTTCCGATATGTCCATAGCTAGTGCAAAGCTGCACGACACCATGTGCGACTCACTTGTCGGCTACCTCGAGTGGGTCGATGACATCTGCCCAAATAAACCTACCCGACTTTTCAACGAAGTTCTACGTGATCTGCGGATCATATAATTTAAATGGCCAAAAAATATCCAGAAGCAGTCGACAGCGAAGCTGAGAAACTGCTAGCAGAATACTCAAGAGGTAACGCGGCGGCACAGGCAGGCATTAAACTTTCAAATGACGAAATGGATTATTCACTCGAAGAAAACGAGGACAGCAACTTCCAAAAGGTCAAGTCCATGAAGCGAAAACCCGCTACGGGAAGAAACCATGCCGATCATTCCACAAAATTTGCCATAAGCAACCGCTTCAAAGCCCTGTCAGACATCAATAGGAACAAATGACTGCAAAACCGTCACGACCAGCACGAGCACTAACTATTAAGAAGGCAAATCGCGTACCCCCAATAGTGCTAAGGTAAGTAGAAGAATGGGCGAGCATCCTCAAGATGCTTAACGAAAAGAAAATAATACCCAGGGCAGCCGTCAACATTGCTATGTGGATCGATCTGCATCCGGAAACACCAGACGACTTCCGTTCAAATCTTCGCCGATAGGTAGCTGCCCTATCATACCTACCTACTACCCCAAGAAAACCCACTTAGGGTAGTAGTTTGGGGGCTGGCTGATACAATCACCGACCAGGACATTAAGGACGAGCTGACGAACAAGGGTTTTGTCAGTCTTGTTGGTGAAGAGGATGCGGAATAGAAAAATTAAGGAACCCCTTCTATTGAACTTCATTGAACTCGCCAAATCTTCTTCAGAGTGATAAATGTTTAACCTGGAGGGGATAATGTACTTATCAATAAGGGTAGAAGCACCCAGAAATGGAAAAAAGGCATTATACAATGCCACCGATGCCAGTAATTTGGGTACTCCCAAAGATGCTGCAAAGCCTGCCCAAAATATGTCAAGTGCACAGACGGCCACCAAACGATTGAATGTACAAAAGTACGCGAAGTGGGTGAACTGTAGCGGTGGCCGTACTGCGAACTACCGTGTGTTCCCACAGCACCCAGCTCATAGGGTGAAAACCACCACAAATTAGCAGCTAGAGTGTGGAAGTTTTGGGTGGAATAATCCATACAATTAATAGCTCGAAAATATACGGCCAGGATCCTCGGACACGTCGATTTTTATTTTTGGCTGCGGTTTTGTTTATGTTAAATTCATGTATACAGGGCTACCCAAAAAAAAGTTATGACAAGTAATTTCATTTTCTTAAATGGAAACATATTTTTTAATTCCTTTTTAAATTCTGCTTAAAATTCTAAGTATCTTTCATGTTTTATGTCCTATACCTAAACTCAACAGATA
>JAHWXV010067404.1:0-22512 GCA_024586415.1 Phrixothrix hirtus | reverse complement strand
TATTTGAAATAACCGAAGTAATTAAAGAATTACATTTATACAGTGTGCTGTATAAGATTTGAGTTGAAACTTGAAGTGTGAATGTAAACAACCCGTTTGTCTAAATCCAAACCTCTCCTGTTTAATAACAATCTCTGTATATATTCCCGTCCTCTTGTAAATAGAAAATTTAGTTTATTTTAGCTAAATCAATTATAAGGATATATTTCGAACCTTTCGAACACAGCATTGATAACACGTTGGTACTGCTTCTGGACCCCTTCTCCTTCTGTAGTTTACCTAGGCAATTGTAACCCTCATAAGTTTGTTGGTCGCTACAAAAATGGCACAACGAGCAACAGTTATGTGACCATTACAAACCTGCAGTTTTTCTGGACGTCCCAAGGCGCTCGGCTAGGTTTAGCACCAGGGATTGCCGTATAAGATGCTGGAGGCAAACTTTCTCGGAAGCTCGCTCAGTTGATTGCGTCCTATCTTAAGGATAGGTCGTTTAAAATCAAGCTGGAGGGGCGTCGCTCGCGACCGAGGAACGTAGAGGCGGGGGTTCCGGAAGGGTACCTCCTCTCGCCGTTACTTTACAACATCTTCTGCAATGACCTGCCCAGACAGTTAAACATCCCCTTCTTATCCGAATCCAGCGATCCAAACCTAGTCCTCCTCAACCTAAAAGTGGCGGTTCTTGGGTTGAAAACTTGGTTCCGAATGTGGAGAATCGACGTCAATGCAGAAAAGAGTACCGCGGTGTTCTTTACGCGAGTCGCCCTCTACAAGAAATCCGATTCCTTGGGAGGACGAGATTCGATACATGGTTGTCGTATTCGAGTTCCGGCCGATGTGGAGACACCACATCGACTATTGCATTTCACGTGCAAAAGACGGTGTAACAGGATTGTACCGTCTGTTGAACTGTCGAAGTAGGCTTTACTTGGAAAACAAGGTTACAATCTACAAGGCGATCATCCGTCCGACAATGATCTACGTGGCAACCGTCTGAGGATATGCCGCTAGGTCAAACGTGAGGAAGCTGCAAGTCATCCAAAACAAGTGCTCGCGCATGGCTACAGTCGCTGCGTGGTTTATGCAAATTCGCAAATCCACGAAGATCTGAGCATTCCCACAATCCAACAGTTTATCCGTGAACAGGACACTAATTTGTACTCTTTGTTTCAGGACAGCTTCAACCCCCATACGAGGAAGACGCCAGAAACCGTTCAGGGCGGCCCAATGCGATTCTAAACCTCTGTGAGTAGGAGAAGTCATAGAAAGGTGCGACTTCGTTCACTTGAAAAAGTGGGAGGAGTCATATGATAACTGTGGCTGCAAATACTTAAACACCAGGTCGTGAATCGTTCAGGACGTAGGTGTAAAGAGGCTTGATTACCTTGGTATAACGCCTGCCAAGAGGTTCATCGTTCGGTCAAAATATAGCGCTTTCAGTTGTATGTGTACCAAGCTTCGTGTCGCTGTCGCTGACTGTGCTGTTTCTCTGAGTGTTTAGTGTTCAAGAAAATAGGAGTCTATAATTAGATTTCTCAACACAAGAAATGTGCAACTCTGTGATATTCACCGTTAAATCAACGTCCAGGTCTGTTGTCTAGCGACGTCATTCTCCACAATGCCAAGCCTTATGCAGCAAAGAAAACAAATTATTCAAGTAAGAAACTTTCAACCATCCACACTCTAGGACGTCGCTCCTTCAGATCCTTTTAAAAAACTTAAAGGAGCTTTGGCAGAAACGAAATTTCAAAGTGTTGAAGAACTGAAAGAAGGTGTAACAGAAGAACACAAAACTACCTGACTTTCATAGGCTTTCCTTGACTCATCACTTTTTGCGGGAACTCTTTTGAGGTTATTAACAGTAATCAATGGTCACTTTTTAAAAACCTGATATTAAAGGTGACAGATATCTTGAAAAAGCGAACCCGGCTCCTCAGGGAAATTAAAGGGGCCATGCCGTTCATCCTTCTCGTTGACGCATATTGGGTTATAAGGAAGTCTTTAGAGTCTGGCTAAGGAAACCTATAAAAAACTCTCATCTAAAATAGGTACTTCAGGGTCAATCTAAGGGACCCCCAAGTATTTACCAACAAGGCTAGATATTAATTCAGTTTGCTATAATACGAGGGCGGTCTAATAATTAGCCGGTTTCCGCGAGATGGCGACACTGATCACCGAATGTATATCATTTCTGTCAAATACAATCTGTTAGTAAGCCGCAACTACATTTTTAGCGCTATATGTCATTTAGTTTATGTTTGACAGACATGATTGTGTTAAAATAATGGATAAAATGAATTTCGTGAATTGACTAAGCATTATTTTTTACGTGGAAAAACCGCGAAAAATACAAAGAAAAAGCTTGATAAATATTATGGCGCATCTGCTCCAGCGAATTCAACTGATTTATTGGTTCGCAGAATTTAAACGTGGTCGTACAAGTACAATTGATGAACATCGTTCAGGTCGACCAATCCAAGTGATCACCAAAGAAATAATCAATAAAATCCATGATATCGTTTTGGAAGATCTACGAGTGAAAGTGCGCGATATAGGTGACATCATAAATATCTCAAAAGAACACGTGGGTAACATTTTGCATGAACATTTATATATGAAATGCTGTCAGCAAGATGGGTGCCGCGTTTGTTGACAATCGAACAAAAACGTAATTGTGTGGCCATTTCAAAGCAATGTTTGGCGTAGATTCATAACCGTAGATGAAACATGAATCCATCACTATGCACCTGAAACCAAACAACAATCAAAACAATGGAATGAATCTAGTTCAAGTGCACCGAAGAAAGTAAAAGTAGTTGCATCAGCTGGAAAGGTTTTGGCTACTGTTTCTTGGGATGCACAAGGTGTAATACTCATCGATTATGTTAAAATGCAAAAAACAACTACAGTAGATTATTATGTGGCATTACTGAACCAATTTCACGTTGAAATAAAGAAAAAACGACCACATTTCGCAAAAAAGAAAGTGCTTTTTCATTTTGACAACGCACCAGCTCACACATCATGGAAAACTCAACAGAAATTGGACGAAGTACGTTACGAGTTGCTTCCGCATCCACTATATTCTCCTGATCTAGCACCTTGTGACTACTTCCTGTTCCCAAACCTGTAAAAATGGCTTGGTGGAAGGAGATTCAAATCAAGTGAGGTAGTTGAATGGGAAACATGTATATTTTCGAGGACTTGATAAATCGTACTACAAGGATGGCCTAATGAAATTGGGAAAATGTTGGACTAAGTGTATCGAGCTAAAAGGAGACTATGTCGAGAAAAAAAATGAAATTTTGAAGAAAAAGTTGTGTTCTCATGTCCAAGCCGACCATTAGACCGTCCTCGTAGCAACCTGGCAAAAGGCAAAAAGAGGTTACTTTGTAGAACACACATGGTACAAAGATTATATCTGATTAACTTTTATCTTTTATATACCAATAGACCCTTAGAACATTTAATTTTTGGATTTCTAAGGTGTCAGTTCCTAGGAGTCATCTTCGTATTGAAATTTAACTAACAGAAATACAAACTAATTTAAATTCTGATGAACGCAACCAGCCAATGACCGAAAAACGCTGCCGTGCAATTCACACAATGTATTTGATCCTTTTCAAACATTTTAGTCCTTCTGCAAAGGGACTATAAGGTTTTGATTATTGTGTGATGTTATATAAGTTTATATATGCTAATAAAGTAAAAATGATTTAGTGTTTTTTATAAACGAATTTTTTTACATGAATCATTATAGAATTCCATGACTTTTACCGATTTTTGTTAAATTCCTTGACTATTCCATGACTTTTGGGATGTTTACAAAATTCCAGGTATTCCAGGTTTTCCAGGTAAAGGGGAACTCTGTGTAAAAACTTATCTCAATAAACTGGCCGCAGAGGTCTATGAAGCTGGGATACAAAAACTCATCACATGTTATCACAACTTCATAAATGTTCATGGCGTGCAGTATTTTGTTTGAGGACGTTATGTTATTTGATAGCAGGTATAATTAAGTGAAGGTGCCTTTATTTGAGCTACGTACTTTTCTGAAAACATGTAGCTACATTTTTTTTAATTTCAATCTTGTCTAATCAAAAAATTGTATCAAAATATTTTTGTTACTAATTGTACCTGTAATGATACATCCGGTATACGTATGTCTAATTTGATCTAAATTTAGTTTCTTCCAGACGTTCATACAAGGATAACAATATTTCTATATTGCTAACAAGTAGTGTCACATACAACAGCTCTAAATTTCGGAAAATCTAATTGATTTGTTTATCGTCGAAAGGATATTCAAGCAATTTTTCATAGAAGCAATAAATTCTGTGTCTCTCATCATAACATTGGCATCTTTTACAAATTTCTTCCCAAAATCTTCATCGAAATCGTTGTATTTTGTTTTGGTTTAGATATAATAATGCTGTGCAATGGCCAAAGACAGTGCTAAGTTTTTATAAAATATCAACGTTTCACTCACGGGATGTATTAAAAGTATATCGCTACAAGCACAACAATTTAACTTGTCAACCAAGCCAAACGTACAAGGCTTACTTGACAAATTAAGTTACTGCGTACTTTTGTACAAAACCTTTAACATCTTGTCAAAATGTCATGGTCTGTGCTAGGAAATCCTTTTTCTTGCATACATTATATTCGTGAAAGATGTTTCTTAAATAAAGATATGCTCGCAAATACGAGGGGTAGTCAGAAAATAAGTTTTGTACATAGTTTCAAAACTGTAGAGATACAGAGTTTTGGTTATAATGGCATCACTGCTCTTTGCCGTTAAAGAAAGAAAGTATTTAACAGTGTATGGCATGAACAACACAAACGAAGTACGATATATTATTTGTTAAGAATGGACACTCAAGACTTCTAGCACTGAAATTCATAAGCAGCTGGCAGAAGTTTGTAGTTCTGTTGCAATGTTAAAGAAAAGGTGCTGCGATGATTTCAGAAGATTCAAAACGGGCGCGACAGTATGATGAATCATGCAAGACCTTGGCGACCTTCAATGCTCCCTGGAGATGAGAATATCAGACGCGCTGATGAACTTGATATCGGTCATGCGGCAGTCCACAAAATGGCCCACAACAATTTGCACTGCCGTACAGTGTCATCACGGTGGGTGCCCCGCTAACTCATTCCTGACCACAAGTTTCAGACAATGGGAATACGAGAAGGTGGGATACGATTTTCTTTTCCAGGTTGAGGTTGAAGACAAGACGCAAGTCTAGAGTCGGAAGCCGTCTGCATAAAGTGAAAACGTCATCTCCCGCCGATAAGTAGATCAAGGCAACCACTTCATCATGCAAAGGGTTTTTGACTATTTTATGGGATGCCAAAGGGAGCGACACTGGCAAGAAGGCGTTTCACAATCAATGCACAAGATGAAGCTATCAAATGTAATTTAGTTCATCAAAGGGATACGCAGTTTTACGAACAGAGGCTTTTCAAACTTGTGTCGATAGCGATTATGTTGAAAAATAGCCTGATAATGTATCGCTTTGTCCATGTCATATTGTATCCGCATAATAAAAATCCTTGCAGATGGCAAACTAGCAAAGATTATTTTCCGACTAATCCTGGTATCACTGAAGAAAATTAAGAACATAGACGGTTAGAGTCAAGTTCATTTCCGTAATTTTCCCCTTGGCTCGTTACTCGAAGCTGCCCAAATTTTCAGAAAGTTCCATGATGTTTTAGTGATTTGATGAATTGGGAAAGCTTTCAAAATATTTGCATTTGGATGTTGTTTTGCTCGCAACAATATAAAGTATCAGACTTAAGAAAATTTCAAGCTGTTGTTTATTAGTTTTCTTGCTAATTAGATCTAAAGGGAATGCTCACATCATCACATGTCAAAATTTGTATTTTTTTCCGAAGGACTTGATAACATCTAGGATGAGAAAAATAATATGTGATTTTTATATTTTTACTTGGTCTTTTTTAAATTAAATTTGATTTCAATTGAATCATTCCGTTGGTCCCTGATGGTACTGCCTAATTAGGTACATTTGGTTATCTGTTCGTAGCCTACTTTGGCCGATTTCGATGGTAGAAGTAGGTACCCATGAATCTCCGTTTTATATACTGTTGAGACGCTTTGCTTGCACTATTTTCTTGACAAATGTTAAATACTTTCTCAAATTTTCTGGCTTTTGTGGTACACCTTGTCAATGTAACCTTATTCACGTTAATTATAAAATTTAGTTTAAAAAATATTAAATATGTAAAAGGATCCATTGTAAAATTTTGAGGTAGTATTTAACTATTGGCAGAAATAATTAATCCAAATGTTTTCGTTCTTATAATTAGTAATACAATGAGAACATTATCAAGGACTTTTCTTACCAAAAGATTCATTTGTTATTATGGTAGCAAAAAGTGATACGGTTTTTAAAAAATTGTAGGAATTGAAACACAAAAACACATGTTAAATTTTTTTCTAGTATTACAAAATTTGACAAAAAAGTGGTGAAATTGTGTTATTTCGAATTCATCTTTAAAAAAATATTGCGCTTAAATCGTTTGACAAAAATTAATTAAGAAGAGCGTGTTTGATGATCAAGTAAGCCTCACATCTCATAAGCAGATTTTGAAAAATTAAAATCACAAGTATTTTTGCGCTTCATCTTTTAACGGACATGAGTCGTAAGGTGCCCGTCATTTCTAATGATCATATATTTAAAATATTAGATATTGTCTTTTCCCGCTTTGTGACTCCACTTGTTCAACTTTGATAATTTTTTTTTAAATAAAGCTCTTCAACATCAGATGTGTTAACTATATTTTTTTCTTGCTTTTATTAGAATTAAAATCAATAAATAAAAAGCTTTCTAATACTCGCTCCACCTGAAGTACCATCTTAGTGAAACCTTGAACGTTTTTCTCGGACTAATCACCAAGAACCGACAACTTGATGCGCAGTTTTGTCCAAAATGAACAAGCGCTTTAATATAAGAAATATAATTTAACATTTAAATAAGATTTAGTTGTTTTAGTTATCCAATGTACTATAATTATGAAATAATTAGACTAATTTATTATTTACAATCAATAACTGCAAGGAATTGCTGAGTAAATTCACATGCGTTCTTTTCCCGAAATCTGACGATCTGAAATTAATCTGATTAGTGGAATAATTTAAAACTACTTTGGCGGCAAATAGTATCTTCTGAAATGTTAACTACAATCCCAGGTCGGTAAAGTTGAAATAATTTTAATTCTTTTCATGCGAATTCTAAGCCTTATTTTTTATGTCCACTTTCATCGCTAAAATGAGTTGTCGCAACTCGCTTCCATTCCGATTTTTAACAGTGGAATAGGACGTAAAACGGATAGTTAAAAAGTACCCGGGATGGGGACTTTATCTGACGTCGGACGCAAGTTAAAATATCGGAAAATACTGTTTTTCCAAAACATTTTTAAATTATTCGACTAACAACATGTCACTTTTAGTACTACCAACTAACTGACTAAAAAATTTCGTTTTCCTTAATCTGCTCGTAAAATTTACATTAAGTTGAAATAATTTCTTATATTACATAAAACTGTAGCTATCATTAAAGATTATTAACTTAACTTAACGAATTATGTTAGTTTTTTGTAGCCGTTACGTTGACGTTCATTGTGAAGGATTAACAGATTTAGAGGGGAATAGACATGCAAAGATAAATATTTGCTAAAATAATTTTAAATATTTTGCATACATTTTGATAAATTAAAATACGGATTCTGCGTTAAGTTCTAAGATATTTACGTATTAAGATCGCAAACAAAGCAAGGTTTTGAAATATTCCAGATTAACTTCAACTGTCAAAAGAATTGCTATTTCAAATATTTGGAAACTATAAATTGCATAAAATTCACTCATACACGTACTCAGATAGAAGATAGGGAGAGTACTAGTTAATGTAAAGACGGCAATCGGGGCTAGAGGTAATCAGACGAGATTTAGTACATGGAATAGAAAACTACTAATTTTTAAATTAAACCCTTTTAATTTATGTGGATTTTCCACGACATCCCCACTAGTAAAAAGTAAAAAACGAACATACCTAGGTACTCTTTTAATTTTTGATTTATGTACCCTCATCGCACCTTATTTTAAACTTTTGTGCTGCATCGCTTAGTAGAGGCTTGATACAGACGTAAGAAGTACAATAAAATCAGGTTACAATCCCTTATCAAATGATCTATGGCAGTAATTCAAGCTAAAGAACAGAGTGTCGCCACTTTTTTTTTAAAAGGATGTCTATAAGGTACAATAGAAAAAGAATTTCTAAAACATTCTGGAAGTTCTTATAACTATTACAAGGAAATTGACGAACATCTTATAAATAGTATTTTAGTAAGAAGATTACAATCCGTTAGGTTATAAAATAAATTGTATCTCAGTAAATGTTATTAATGTGTATTTAGAAAACAAGTTTGCAAATTGTATTTTGAAATGAATAAAAAACAGAAATTAGACAATAGATTTAAATTACAGAAAAAGCCAATACCTCTATTTTAAAGCAAATTAATTTGTAATGATGCGATGACCTTTCAGTTAATTATTTGATTTAGTTTTGTTATAGTCAAATTTTTAACCTTTATGAATTGAGGTCGGCGTAGATTATTCGAATCGAATCAATTTTTAGTATAATCGGCCTTGCAACTAGCTTTCAGACGGAGATGTGGCGCGCATTCACATTAGCTCGCTTATAATGTTTATACGATCATAAAGACAATCTCCATAAGTGTATGCCACCAATTCTGTATACTTTACACTTCTGCCTGTATATGCAGACAGATTCTGTACTAATCAGGCAATACTTATTTCAATAAAAATGTACACATTTCAATATTCGACTCACGTACATACAAAATTTATTCCCTATGCTACAAATACTCTATGTTAAGTTCTAATTAACATTCTTTATCCATCAACATCTTATTGTTAGTCAAAATGTCAGTTTTGTGTACTATCTTCATGAAATTTAGATTTGAAAGATCTATTTGTGATACTAGGAATTTTTATAAAGCAAGTTTGTTTGTTTGTTTTTGTGGCTGAAGGTTCGGGATGCGGAATTTACCTTGGTCCTCTTGGACTAGAACTTTTATATAGTCATTTCGTCATGCCTACTCGAATTTTGCTGAATATGGAGGAGTTCCACCACCAGTAGGGATTTTGAACATGCCAAATATCACATTGACACGGGGCCCACGATTTTATATCCTTATCCGAGAAGAAGACATGCGTTTTAAATTTTTCTTCGCTAAAACATTTACCAACCTCGATCGGGTTTAAACCCGCGTACTTTAGATGCAGAGGCAAGCATGCTAACCACTACACCAGTCGGGGGCGCCATAAACCAAGTTAGTGTTAATTAAGGTGTACAATTATGCAAATTGTTGTTATAGGGTTTTAGCATCTAGAAGCAATCGAAAACTGTCCATATCAAATAATGAAACACGTCCTCTTATTTGTATATGTAGTCTTTACGATTATTTTTAACTGCTATTACTCTCAGTAAAAGACGTTCAATTGGAAGTGGTCACAACGTAAATCAACAGAAGGCTTTATTACCATTTCAATTCTGAAAATACGTTCGCAGGGTTGTCTCGGAACATTTAGAGGTTCGTTTGGATACCTACACTCTGAAATACGTTCAAGAATACACCAATTAAAGTCGTGACGAAAGATTTATAGAACAGGACATTTGTAAAGGTTGGGTTAAGAACAAAACGTGTTCTAGTTTCTGTTGAATTCAATTGCGCTATTTATACTATTCTTCTTGTCTTTTCAAACAGATATGGATTTTTATCAATTTTATTTAATTCATTTTTTGATGGTTGCTGCCCTCTGTGTGTGTCACTTATTTTACAGAGTTCTTTATGCGTATAACTACATTAAATGTGCTATTCCGTTTTACAGTTTCCTTTTTAACTACTAGATGGGTATTCTAGTATTAAACTGAGATTTTTAAATTTTTAAATATTTTTAGTTATCAAAATGCTTTTATATTAACTATACAGGGTGGTCCAAGTTTCCGTGGACGAAAGATTATGAAGTTATTTATTAAAGATAAAACAGAGTTATTAAGAAAACTTATAGACATTAGGAGTATCTCTTCAAATTATTTTTAAATATACAGGGTGATTCGTATTACAATAGCATATGAAAGTTTTGTTTTTTCTTATAGAACATCCTATATATTTTTACAAATTCTGACAGTCCTTAATGCATATATCAAAAAAGATACGAGGCACTATGTCTCTAGAATTACAAATAAGGGAGCTATTTACATTTTTGTAATAAAAAACGTCCCACTTTGTCATATTGCTATGTGTTGATAGGGTAAGATAACAGCTACAATTTACACCGCAATTTCTCTAGTTCCGCTGCTATATTACATAGTGCTAGTTCCAAATTATCTGCCAAAGATATACAGGGTGATCAAGTTTTGCGCATCGTTATTGTTCTCAAATTTTTCAAATGGAACAACCTATATATTAAAGTTTTGCTCATCGTTTTTGTTCTAAAATTTTTCAAATGGTACACCTTGTATATTATAGTTGCATCTAGTGTAGAATTTAACGTACTTTTAATAACATGTATCATATCGGCATCAAAATGATAGAAAGTTTTGAGATAAATTAATTGATTTCTGAATTTTTCCAAAATTGTTATTGTTATTAATAATTTAATAGATAAAATGGCATCACACTTTGAAAAAGCATTATAACCATTAGCGTAACAATAAAATAGATGAAAGGAAATAATGATTATTGTGCATGCACCTTAAAATTGAAGATGTACTTTAAATAAACAGCACATGATATTTTATGTAGACGCTGAAGTGTTAATGACGCGCTTAATATTGACCATTTTTAGTTTGATAACTTTCATTAAAGTGAATTTATAACAAAATATTATGCCATTTAATGTACAGTACGTGCATCTGAAAATGGGTTACTTTAAATTAGGAATTCATCAAATAATGGTGTGTAGGAACAATCTGTTGCTATTACTACTACATATATTTGTTATTCTAGAGTAGCTCATTTTCATATGCGCGTACTGTACATTAAATGTTTTAATATTTTGTTATAAACTCACTTTAATGAACTTTACAAACTAAAAGTGGTCATTAGTAAACGTGTCAGTAACAATTTAGCGTTCACATAAAACAGCATGTGATGTACATTTAAAGTACATCTTCAATTTTAAGGTGCATGCACAATAATCATTATTTCCTTTCATCTATTTTATTGTTACGCTAATGGTTATAATGCTTATTCAAAGTGTGATGCGATTTTATCAATTACATTATTAATAAGAACAACAATTTTGGAAAAGTTCAGAAAACAATCAATTTATCTCAAAAATTTCTATCACTTTGATGCCGATATGATACATGTTATTAAAAGTACGTTAAATTCTACACTAGATTCAACTATAATATACAGGGTGTATCATTTGAAAAATTTTAGAACAATAACGATGCGCAAAACTTTATCACCCTGTATATCTTTTGCAGATAATTTGGAACTATACACTGCGGGATTAGAGAAATTGTGGTGTATATTTTAGTTTATTATTTCACCTTATTAACACACAGCAATATGATAAAGTGGGCCGTTTTTTATTACATAGCTCCGTTATTTGTAACTCTAGAGGCATAGTTCCTCGTATCTTTTTTGATATATGCATTAAGGGATATCAGAATTTGTAAAAATATATAGGATGTTCCATAAGAAAAAACATAACTTTCATATGCCATTGTAATACGAATCACCATGTATATTTGAAAATAATTTTAAGAGATGCTTCTATTATATATCTATAAATTTTCTTAATGACCTTGTTCTATCTCTAATAATAATTTCACAATCTTCCGTCCACGGGGTCTTGGGCCACCCTGTACTATACATATAAGTAATTTTGCTTTCAACCTTAATAACTAGGTAGATCAACTCATTTTAAATTACATCTTCTGATTCTTTATTAATCCGTTTTAATTCAATTATTAGAATGTGTACATGTTGTATTTTATATTTTATTTTAGTATGGGATTATCAATTGTATTAATTTCTCACGAATACAATTTATATTTGATATGTATATAATGTTTTACCAATTATTGTGTTTTAATTAATTGCATAGGTCGATAAATTTACATATATAAATTTGAAGAACGATCTTGTAATTATTAATAATTGGGGAAACGTCACAACGTAATAAATATAATTCATATTTATGGGAACTTGCACAGCTTTTGGTTTTGGGTTTAAACTGTGTAACCTTTTATTATATAATAAACGTTTCAAAAACCACGTGTTTCTTTTATCAATATTAAAAATTATAATGTGTTATATTTGACAGACAAAATAAAACAAATATCATCCAATTAAAAACTTATTTTAATACTATATACTATATATCATTTATTTTATTTGTCAATTATAACAGGTTATAATTTTTAATATTGATGAAGAAAACACATGGCTTTCAAAACTTTTATTATTTAATAAAACGTTACATAGTTTAAACGCAAAACCTATTTTATTAATATATCAGATCACAATTTCCAAATATATTTATAATATTCAATAATTTAGTACTAAATTATTGACATTTCATATCCTATACAAATAAAAGGGTATAACTATCTATGTAATCAGGGGAAGTGAGACCGTTTTCCAGTGTGCCAAGAGTTTAATTAGCTTGAAAACACCGGTATGTTCTGTAAGACCGCCTTCATTATTTGTCCTCATCGTCTATCACGAAAATATTGTGTATTGGGCAGCCCAGCTGGAGCAATACCCAGTAACTCCGGCGACGATATGTTAAACCATTCACATAGATTTTTAAACTAAGGAATGCAGCACAAAAATTCGAAATAAGGACAAAATAAGAACATATAAATTATAAATTAAACGAGATATTCGTTTTGTACAAGTTTTCTATAATAACCTTTTTATTACTAAAAATGGTGGGCATCGCAAGAATTAAGTTCATTAAGGGAAATAGCGCATACGTTATATAACTAAGAAGTGGAGGGGGATTTGCTTAATTGTCAACTTAACTCCTCATCTAACTTAATGAATTCCAATATTTTTTGTGTATTTGAGAACGCATAAATGATGCATAAATCCACATCATATTTTTTTCTAATTTTTTAAAGTATGCGCCGGGGTCAGCTTGCTAGAGGCCATAGAAAAGGTAAAGAAATTTTGTTTTGCACACATATATTTAGAGGGAAAAATTCTAAAAATTATTGACATCATCACAATTGTTTCACTGCAACTACATACAAGCATTTACCGAATTCAAGTATTCTTTTCTGTGAAATGCTAATTTATTTTGCAAATCAATTATTCTAACTAACAGTAGTTTATATAATGAGAATAAATTATGTATGTGACAACAAAATCGTGCCTGCGGCACTAATAATTGGCGGTTTTAATTCAGTGTTTCATTTATAATTATTTATTAATCAAGTAGTTGAGATATCCTGTATTTATTATTTTTTTCTAAACCTTTTGAGGAGATTTTGGACACTCATTATTGTCATTTAATCAGAATAATAAACCTATTATCAAAAAATTTTTTTTAAATTCTCCATTAAAATAACCAAGTGATTGCGTCATTAATTATCACATTAATAATCAAAAATTACCACATGGATATTCCAATAATTTGTATACACATGTATGCAAAAAATTATTTATAATAAACTGGCAATAAATTGATTCGAGTTTATCTTTGTCTTACTTATTATTTGTAAATATTCTGTTCAACTCATTTAAAGGTTAAAATTTTACACTATTCTTGCTGTTTTGTTTGACATTTATAACATAAAGGTCAGCTTCAATTGTTCATTTCTTTATTCATCATATATAAACAAAGATAATATAATATAATACTTATTTCCCCTTTTATTGAATAAAAATTATAAATACACGTTAACGTTATTTAGAAAAAAATAATATCGTTTCTATTTTGACCTAGAAGTTATTTCTAACCTTAATTTCGCATTTGATGTTTGCAGCATAATTTGACCAATATTCCATTACAACGCCATCATGTAGTTACTTTCAAATAATAACGAGCCGTGTTCAGTGGTGTAATGGTTAGAATGGTTGCGTGTATCTAAAGCATGCGAGTTCAAACTCGACCGAGTTTGGTACATGTTCTAAATTCATGTGATATGGGGATTGGAACACCTCCAGCTTTGGTTGAATTCTAGTACGCATGGAGAAATGATAACAGTTGAAGCCATGAGGGAAAAGGAAATTTCTTCAACTCCAAGCTTCGGTCAAAAACAAACTATAATGTAATTCACGCGGCTGCCAACTCTGATTGGTATAGTTCTTAGCATGTTGGCGTGTAGATTCAAGGGACCCGGGTTCAAACCCGACCAGGTCGGTAAATTTTTCAGTGAAGAAAGATTTAAGAAACACGTTTCTTCTCGAATAGGGAAGTAAAATCGTAGGTTCCTTGTCAATGTGATGTTTGGCACGTTAAAAATCCCTATTGGCGGTGGAACTCCTCCAGATTCCGCAAAAGTCTAGTAGACATGGTGAAATGACTATATGACAGTTCTAGTCCAAGCGAGCCAAGGGAATTTTCGCATCCCGAAGTCTCAGCCACAAAACAAACAAATAAACAAACAACCCATGTGATTACTTAAACAGAGACAATGTTCTATATTTCCAGTAAAACAACGATTAATCGACTTAAACATTGGCGCTCCAAATTGCGATCGCTTTCTAGAAGAAATTTTCGCCAACCTTGATCGAACCACTTATTTACTTCCTAGTTGGTCAAAAGTTTCTTCCTTCGATCTTCTTTAAGTTTTGGGAACAATCGCTAGCCGCTTGAGGTTAAATTTGGAGAATAGGACGGGCGGTCTACGATTTCAAACACTGCATGACAAATACCAGTCAGCGCAAGCAGCAACTTGTGCACCGGAGCATTGTTTTGATGAAAGACCATTCCTTTCGTCGACTTTCTTCGCCTTTTTTTTATATCTTCATGCAATTTGGCTATTATTTGGAGTCTGTTATAGTAGATCCCTTTAAGCTCCCTTTTAGCACCCCAGAACACTGAAACCATAACTCTGCCGACCATCTTGATCTTCACAGGATGTTTTGCCACGCGTAAACTCGCGACACCACCTCTTAACTACGTCATATGATATTGCGAAGTGCCCTAAAGTCACAGTTAAATCTTCATGGATTTCCGTTGGGATCAACCCCTCCTTTTTTTTGCAAATATTTAATTACACATATTTGCTCGTTCGCATTTATTTTCAGACTGAGCGCATACTTAGGCAGTGAATTTTGGTGATATAACTTGACCGGTGCAAGTTGAAACTTGCAAATTCTGGGGCGTCCATTAAATATAGTTTTAAATTCTCGCCTATATGAAAAATGGGTCAGGGGTGAGCACAGGGATCAACCCTCGTATTCTGCCGAGAAAACTTTCGCGGTAATGGAAATTATAACTCGAAGACTGGCATTTGTATATCAAAGTTTGAATATATGTATTTTAGGTGCAGAATGGCATATCACGTGAAATCAGTAGGTAATTTTTCTCAAGTATACATGCATAGCATCATTAATAACTTTTTAAAGGTTAGTATCAATTTTTATGTTGTAGTAAATATTATATTTTCATCTACTTATCAACACAATCAGTTTTTTAAGTACATAAGTCGCATGGAGCCCCTTTTCAGGCATTAATATGTTCTCAATTAATAATTGCTGAAACAAACTTAAGTTTAGTTATCTAAAACGCTAATGAATTTCAGAGAGGTACTGATAGATGCATGCCTTTCGGAACTAAAAAATCTCATCGTAGTTTACAAAGTGTAATTAATATTTTTTCAATAAATGCGTGAAATGCTATACTTCAAATTTACAATGTCAACACAACCAGTTTCACAGTTTCTATATTGAAATGGAAATATTTGTCGGTATTTATTCCAGGTTTTTTTTGTCAAATCTATGCATTGCCCCTAATTTATTAATGTAAGTCGATTAGCCCAGTATTAGTTTTTTTTGCAACAATTAGACCCCATAAAAGTGAGGTGCTGTTATGCAATTATAAAGCTTATTACACCGTGCACAATAATATTTAGCCTTATGTTTTACCCCGACAATATGTAATAGATGGGATCCGCTAGAGCAGGATCTCCAAACCTTTTCGTGCAAGGATCATGTTCTGATTTCAACATAACTATGCGAACCGAATTCAAAGTAGGATAGTATTCCTATTAATGGAGAAAAAAATACATTTTTGATAGTTTAGGTGGGTTTGATTAAACGAAACTTAAATTCAGGCTAGCGAAGCCTTAAGTATACTCAGCAAAGATATGATTAGAAACCACCCGAGAATAATAAATTCTAAATGTTAAAGTGAAGAGGAGGCTAAGAAAATTAATAAAGGAAGAGAACCAGGATTATGTGCGGCAGAATGCGTGGTGAAGGTATATGATATCAATATCAGTCAACGTAATAAATCAGACCGAGAGCGTGGGATAACCAGAGATGAGCTACCAAAGTAGATCAAGCTCTTTTTAATTGGATACAACAGGAAATAAATTTAATATTAGAATAAAAGATTCTTTTTCTAGAAGTTATATTTTGCATTCTGAAAACAAGTGATTGTGAGACAATAGGGAATGAATATTGCATGAAGAAATGCGTAGGCAAGAATTTCTTATTTTTCAGTTTTTAATATATAATTTATTAGTTGTTTGTTTGTTTTCTTAAACTCATTTTCTAATTAAGATTTTACTGTTAGTTCACTGTATTAGGAACCGTTAGTTATGCGAAGAAAATACGCCATGGGCCAGTTACAATGGCCTTAATCAACGTGAAAGTCACGTCGAGTCCATTTAACACAAGTACAAAAATGAAGATATTGTAGCAGAGGCAAGCAGAACATGGTGTTACGCGGTGGGCAGAAGAGTGTGAATTGAGCTTCCGTCCGATACACACGTATTTTCCGGTAGCTCTTGTATATTCTTGATACTGTAACTTAGGCCCCTTTAGCTTGCTGCAGTGGGTCGGTTGCAGTATCCCTCTAGTATTTGGTGCTTGATAGTGCGAAAGAAATTCTCAGTAATTCTTCATGTTTAACGGTGCCAGAACTCCTCGCGAAATGTCGCGTGTACTCCGCAGTGAACAACGGGAAGCCATTACTTCCATGCTGAAGACCCTTGGCGAAGTGTATGCCCAAGAAGTCCTACCTCCGAAGATATTTTTCTCGCAATTTGTCATGACGAACTTGCCAAACCAATTGAAACCTATCATGAAAAAAGATCTTGCTGAAGGAAAAGACGTCGCCGCAAAAATGCTCGCTGCACTAAACCGTAGCGCAGAACAAGATGCAAGGAAGGTGTAGCCGGCAAATTAGATTATTCATCTTCCTAAGAAGAAGCCGCCGCCATGGACACCCCGAACATTGTCGGGAAAGATAAATTCCAGACACAAAGGTCAAAGAAAAGAAAACCGCAGAAGCAGGCCACTCCTGGACCCTGCAGCAAAAGTGCAAGTCAGCAACCGGTTTGAGCCGCTGGCGAATCAAGAAGCGGCTGAGCCAGTAGTCAAGAAAATGTCGACAGGCGAAGTACCTCCAATTGTATTTCGCCAAAAAGCGCGATGGGTGGAGCTTGTGATAGAGTTGCGCAAGCGAAACGCGACCATCGCAAAAGCGCAGAAGGTTGCGCTAGGTATAAAATTATTCTCAGCCACGGAGGAAGACCACAATAACATCATGGCCTTGCTCAAAGAAGTTGACGCGGAATTTCACACCTTCCGCTTCAACAGTGAAAAGCCGCTTTGTGTCGTTATCAGGGGTATCCCCCAAGAAATCTCTGACAACGGCATAAAAGAAGATCTCTGCCGTCAAGGGCTCCCTGTGCTATCCGTGCTGAGGATGCGCAGGGGAGTGAACAAGGTGCTGATGCCACTCAATCACGTTGAGCTGGAAAAGACACCGCAAGGCAAGGCGATCTACAAGATCACACTTTGTGTGACTGTAGAATCACCGAAACACGAGGAAAATAATCCAGTGCCATCGATGCCAAAAGTTTGGGCGCACCCAACTGTAGTGCAGTGCGGCACCTATGTGTGTCTAGTGCGGGAACACACATTCCTCAAAAGAGTGCGTAAAACCGCGGCAACAGCCAGCGAAGTACGCAAATTGCGACACGGTTATCTGCATCGCCCCAGACCAGCAGTACCACCTGCAGCGGCGAAGAAGCGTGTCTTACGCCGAAGCCGCAAACACGACGCAACCTCCAAAGGAAGAAGTTTTTACGAGCACCATAAACATCGAAAAGCTGCTCCAGGTCGGTCACATCATAGTGGAAGCCACGAGGGAGTGTGGTACCATATCAGAGGGCATTGCAAAAATCATGCAATGCCATCCAGAAACACTTAAAGTACTTAAAAAATAAACAGAATGAACCACCACACTCCGGTCACAATGGGAAGCCGACAAGGTAATAAAAAATGTTCCAAAAATATTCCGATGGAGGTTATTAAAAATTTGGAACTCTATTACCAAAGATAATAATGAATGAACATGGTGTTGCGAGGGTTAAAGGCGTTGAACGCGCAAAATATGGATCTACCTGCTCCGATATTTAAAATTAGAATTTTAAGTAGCTTTTATTGTAATATTCACATCTTTAACAAATTTTGAGCCGTGCACATTTACAAGTATCATTGTACAGGAGCGTGGTTGCTCTCTGGAATTTCCTATCGAGATGAATTCGTCTTAATCTTATAAATTATAGCATTGGTCATCAGTTCTTCGAGATTCATGGGGAAGCATGATTTTTGCAACGTGCTACATTGTAGAAAGCTCATTGAAAGGCTACCGACACTAGTATCCGCATTGCGTTACATTAAATAAGTTATCAGTAAAATACAGCATGAATGACGTTAATTAGTGTTGTTCATGAGAATTCCTGCTGAACGGGATAGCTTTACACGCCAAAGTCGTCTACTCCAGCGGTTCGGCAAAAGAATTGGGTCTTTTATCTTTCGAAAGAGTTTGAGGCAGTTTACCTTGTTATTTTCGAGTTAAGATCTGCGCAGAACACCGTCAAAAAGCACTTATGAACTATTAGCTACCTTTGTTAAAGTTGAATCCTCAATAAAAGAGTTTTGATATAAAAAAGATTGCCGGTTATAACAAGACATGTTTTAGACTGTAAGTGACATGCAAAATTTATTGAAGTTAAAGAAATTCAAAGAAGTGGGCGATTTAATTAATTTCTTTACATTGCGCTTTCATTGATTGTTTGTATATTCTCAATGAAATTTCGCTGTAGTTAAAAAGGACGCTCGTACTCGATTTAATTGAATCTCGTGTAATTTTTGTATATAAATGCTGAGATAAATATGTCATCACTTTTAAAAACAAGGTCATGCATATTATTTGTAATTTAATGTTTTAAACTACGCAGGTTTGTGTATTAAAGTCGGACATGGACTAAGTCGTCAAATATTATGTAAATTAATTTATACAATTTTACATCAAAATTCAAATATTTATACTAAAATATTAACTTGCTGTTAATTTAAAATAGACGAGCTAATCTAGACATAATGTAGGTAATTTTTTTGATTCAAAATACTAACATGTGCAAATAAAAAACACATGTTTGGAAAATTTCGATTTGTCAGGAAACGAGCTTGTGATGTAAATGGAAACGCATTGACGATCGCGCCGAGAAATCCTACGTTCGAACCCTGGCTGACCGATTTTAGTGAATTAAAAAGAATTCAGTAGCTCAAACTATTTAATAGTCATCAAACAGTAATGCTTTAAAGCGTGCAAATTAATTCATAGAATTTTTCATCCAAATTTGTAATATTTATTGAACAGTTCATTTTCTTTAATTTTGAGTTTAATTAATTAAGTACATTTTGTTTTCAGAGTGCAAATACTAAAAAAATTAATTTTATAAAGTTAGTAAATGCATCGTTCTGCAAGTGTGTTTAAATCACTGTGTCCGAGACTATATAACATTGCATTTTATGCATTTTCGGTAGTTTAAGCATATGATAAAAGTTTGTGTCGTGGTGCTGAGGTCATTTTAAATTAAAAAATATTAACTGTCAGCCTACAATGGATATTTTTGTATCTCGGTTAATTAGAATTTCAATGAAATAAATATTTTGTATCAAATGCAATATTTATATAACTTAAAATTTGTTTTGGGGCCATATTTTTGCTTAAAAATTACCGCGCATGCTGTCAACATGTTTAGAAGAAATGGCTTTTTAGCCAAGAGTCAAACTGCACTTGTTGATACTAAGGACGCGAATATATATTAATTTAGTCTCCCTTTTATTGTTTATTGCATACTTATAAATTATCATTAAGTACTCAACTCCATTTGTGAACTCGCTTGCGCCTCGTACTTAACGATATATTTTATAACCTAGAAATATAAAATACTATGTAAAGCAATAAGCATTGCCAAATTGATTCTTGATGTTGTCAACTTACGTAAGCTACTGGGGTTCCAACCAGTGATATACCACCAAAATAAAAAGGAAAGTCTTAAGTTTTGTTTCCAATGGCGTCCATCTAAGTTTTCCGCATTATGGAAAATTAATTTTCAAACAGTAGGTAAGAAGATTATCATATTCCCTTTGAGGTATTTAATGAAATTCTCATCTTTACTAACAATGAGTTTGGTAATGGGGACGTTCGCTTCAATGTTAATGTTTATCTATTGAGATAAACTTCAAAGTTAATTTGTATTACAATGAAGTTTAAGTTTATTTTTATTGTGATACAATCGGTCTCACTCGAATACTTTGTGGCCGTCATCTACGTACTAATACAAACGTATGCAATATGTAAATGTATGAAAGATTCAACTTTTCTCCTATGAATGGCGCGAACATTTGAAAAATTCGGTACAAGTAAAAAGTCTGTAAAATGTTATAAGAGTACAAATAAATGAACGTTTGTAAGGATTTTCACCAAAAATTTTGTATAACCTAACTAAATAGGTAAAATATAAAACTCGTATTTGCAATCAAAGCGTAACAGCACTCGCAGACCAGTTTCGCCCTATAGGGCCCATCAGTACGGAGACGCTGCTACACGTTGGCAGAAAACACAAGCTCACAAGTGTGAATATCGTATGACAAATAATGGCAGAACCATCTAGTAGATGGTTTTGCCATTATTTTCCGTATGGTATACAATATGTATTCGATCTTCAGAACCACTCTACATTACGTTATTAAGCTGTGTGGATACTTCAGATATACGTATTCTCTTTGGGCAATAACAAGATAAGTCTAGAGATTCCGATTCGTACAACCAGGTGAACGATTCTATGTGTTGCTTTTGTTAAAGTTGCCTAAGTCCTTCGTAATGACGAATTTCTATAAGAACCGTTTATTTGAGGGTAAGTGATCGGATATCGAGGAATAATGATATTCTAGATCTTAATTGTTTACTTATTTCTTGGTGTATGTTAAATACAAGTATATGCAAACTGTAAAGGAGAACAAATAAGTAACTGCAAACATAAACACGGAAGCTATATTTGTTGTTGTGAGTGTAAGGTCAATTTTATATACATCTTGGAAATTTTAACCAATTTATTGTTAAATTCATTATGTGGAGAAAGCTGTTCTATATGTGTGCTCTGTACAAAATTTCACCAATTGCTAGGTAGTCACTTTTTTGTTAATTGAGTAAATTTTATAATCTTAAGTGTCGTAGTTATGTATGGATACGTAATTATGGTATTTCATTTTTGATCCATTCTTTACGAGATGCAATGTCTTAAAATATCAACCCCTAATATAATTGCGTCATTATCTACTGGGTGAGGCATTACTGGGTCGGCCTTCCATAGCTCCGGTGCTATTATAGGTAGAGATTTTAAATTTTCACTAAGTGTTCAGGAGGTAAATGGGCACTTTCTACCAATTATTTCTGATTATACAGGGTGTTCTAGAAAAAAGTGACATAGTGGAGTTTAATTTTTTTAAATGGAACACCCTATATATTTTTGCTTTTTGGTATGAATTTTAATGATCTTTATTCATATTATAAATCTTAGTGCTATCCAATCAATGGTTTTAAAGATATAAATTTTTTTGTAAAATATACAGGTGTCGTCCTCATTATAAAATCACCACATACAGAAATATAAAGTTTAACAAATTTTACTATAGGTGACTATTACTGAAGGTTTGGAGATACTCTTGTTCAAATTCCGTGGCCTTATTGCATACAGGGCGTCCAGAATTAATTTTTATAAATAGACAATTTCAGACACAGTTTTCTCAATTTTTTCAAATAGAACACCCTGTATATTGTTTCAGGATCTGATGCAAACTTAAATTCTCCGTAGATTGATATGGGGGTTCCCTATACCTATCTTAAGTTATTTTCGAAATATTTAATAAAATTTAGTTACATTGTAATACTAAATTAAACTATCCATAAGAAAAGAA